>JAODOY010084087.1:0-37404 GCA_025399855.1 Forbesichthys papilliferus
TATATATAGTCTTTACAACATCATGGATTTGAAGGCAATTTAATTTACCGTAAAAAAATGTATTCATATTTTGCAGTTGTAGTCATTTGTGACAAAACAGACACTGGTCCAAGTGTATACAGAATAGTACATGGTATTTCTACAATGTATGCCTAATCTAATGATAAATAATGTCTCTTATGTATGTTGCTTATTATATTTTATGCCATCCTATTAGTCTAACCAGACATCAACATTATTTCCTATAGTAGTAGAGGCAAACTCCAATATGTAAAATAGCATCTAAAATGTATCCAATTTGATCACTTTTGCATAATCTGCTGGTAATATATTTTAACTAATACATTAGTTGTTAAAGTAAAAGGTATTTATTTACCTGTGGTTGGAGATGTACATGATGGGTACTCCTGGAATCTTTCTGATGCGTCTCTTTAGATCTCTGTCCACAGTAGCCAGGATATAACACTTGTGCTGGGAAAGTTATTAAGTTATTGACTTTAATAACAGTCCTGAACAATGCACTTGAACTCATTAATAAATGGAACTCATTGACAACTGAACAATATTAGGTACTTTTCACATTCTAATTCTATGTTAAATTGAATGCAACATAACTACTGACGTTTGAGTTTCAATCGCTTGCAATATTACCTGTGTTACCCTTTGGACTAAACAGTCATCAGCATAGGTTCCTTTGTGTGTACATGGTAAGCGTTCAAATCGAGGATCCTTTGCTATCCTGAATAGTGAAAATATATGACAAATGTTAGCTAGAAAAAATGTTTTACATGTGCACATTATAGAAAGAAAGTTGATTCGTCACTTATACCTGAGTGCAACTCTGTACTTCAGTCCAAGTTTTTCTATCTCTGCCATTACACAATCTGTGATACATGGTATACCTAGGTGAGGACCAATTAACAAACAAACATTAACAAGTAACATCGAACCAGATATCAAACTAAACGCAATATCAATCAGGTGTCCTCACACTCCACACAAATCACTGAACAATAGAACAAGTACTCACATTTGGCATACAGGCAATCCATCATAGATTGTACAACATCTAATTTAGCCTTGATGGAGAAGTTGATGAAATTGGTATCCACCAGAATGTGGTAGGGTGGTCCAAGCTGAGTGTTGTACTGGAAGAACATACATGAAGGATACTTTGTCCTGTAAGATAATAATTAATCAGTCAGTCAATCTGGTGACAGTATCGCATCACCACCACATCCAATATATCCGGCATTCAACTTACACTTCTCTTTCTTTGAGTTTAGAAGGATCAATCTTCTTTTTTTCTTTTGCTTTAGCACGATCTTTATCTTTTCTAAAAAAGTAGTAAAGATGTAAACAAAAATAAGCAAGTGACATACTAAAACATAGATGGTCATGTAAAAGGGGTGCACTATAGAACCAATAAATGCACCGATTAGTCAATATTATTAGATAATACAATAGTTACAGAAAATGACTTACAATCTCTGGTCTTTCAGACTGATCATTCTCTTCATTGTAGCAAATTGTTTTGTCTTCCGCTTTCCCTACAACAATAACACCAATAAAAATGTTAACACTAGATACATATTTTCTAAAAACTAATAAAACAGTGGTTCTTACATGGTTAAAAAAGTACTTAATGCAAAACGTCACGTTTATGTAAATACATACATTCATACAAAACATTGACACTTTTAAGAACAAGAATAGGACATATGTAAATAAGGAAAATGCTGCTATTTGATGAGAATCTTTGCTGACGTAGTAGTATTAACTTGGCTGAAGCTTTCGCTAATATCTTGTTATAGTTGTTTACTCTGGTGGATTGATGCTAACACTACACTATACTTAAAAGTGTAGTGAAGAACCATAGTCGTTGACATTTACAGATAGTAGTTAATTAATTCTGACATGTATTGCCAAAAGAAAAATAAATATCTAAGCGAAATATTAAAGTGAATCAGTATTTGGAAACTGTTAGCCACGTTAGCATTTTGGCTACCTAACAAAGAAGGCAATAAAGGGTCTTTTTATCAAACACATTACCCAAATTATCACATATTTCATCACAATTATATTGCATGGGCAATCAAGGTAAAACATACCATGTTTCTAATGTAAAGAGCGCATATACAGCAGTATAAACAGTGTTGAGAATCTTCTTTTCAGACCCTCGTGGATGCGCTAGACGTCATCAAGAGTCGACGCTAGTATGCGTATTTTCCGGTTGCTAACCTAGCCATCTGCTAGCAGTCAATGGTAGGTGGTGTATTTCATACCGTAGCACTGGAAATATAATATTATCGGCAAATATATACTAAAGTGTATTTTTAAATTAAAGATATTCAATTAGCATATTGTATTTTCCCTTTTATAGATTGCTGTCTCTCGTGTTATTATTTGTTTAAAATGACGCTGACGTTTTGATGGCTACTTGGTTAGCTACTGGTAGAGTAGCTGAATAACGGTATTGGTATACTGTATGTTGCTGTAGCAGAGTGCATTGATACTCAGCATCTAGCGTTACCAATAGGAACGCACTGTACCGGTTGTCTCGTCTACAGTGCAGTACGGTACGCGAGTTGTACATTCTTTAAAAGGTTATAAATACGGTATACAATTGACCTATCATTGTGTCTGGGGTTGAATAGTTCAGAATGAGTCAGATGCACAACTTATGATCAGGGTTGTTTAATCTTTTCATGTTATCATTGGTGGGATTTCGTGTTACGGGTTTCTCCAGACTCCAAAATGAAAATGTAGCGTAGTAGTGTAATTCGCTTCTGCCTAAAATGTTTTCTTCTAGAGTGGCGAATAATTTAGACAGCCATAGCAATGCTTTTTTATAGTAAGTAATACGGCCTTGTCCTGTCCATGTATTTCTCCAGGTGTTTTATGTTCAGTAGAACACATGCAGATGCGTGCGTGTGTGTGTGAGTCTTGTCCTGCCATTTGTGTATGGCAGATTTTTCCTGTGAGCACGGAGAGGTCTGAGTGAAGGCTGAAGATGGTCTGATGGACCGCCGCTTTTTGTTGACCTTCCTATTCTGCTCAGCATCGTGGATCTTTTTCTGGGAAGTACGTTGGAAAAAGGGCAAAGAGAGTCAGATTGAAGAATGGCTCAATGGACACAGGCTCTCAGAATATAGTCACTTATTTGAAGGTAAGTGGCTGACATATGAGATATAATATTAATATAAATAAAAACATTACACTAACGTCATTTAATTGACATTGCCTGCAAATGCAATTTCAGTAATGTCTGTCTACAAGTATGTAGCATAAATGCGTGCTATTTTAATTTCATGTAAAAATTTGCCTGCTGGTGTGGTGTTCACATCAATTCTGGATGTGGTCACACACCTATGGGTCACACATGGTGTGTGCCTTTGTGTATGCACGCGTCCTGTAGATGTACAAACATTGGAGGAACTGAGTTTGACTGTTCTGAGTCGTCTGGAAGAGGTTGTTCAGGAGCAGCAGCGCTGGAGGGATATTGCTGAAGCCAACATCCAGCTGCTCCGAGACTTTGCCTTCCAGGAGTGGCTGTGCTCCCAGAGCCTGGAGCATTACTACCACACGTAAGCAATGGGGTGTTGTGAAAGGTGGCACAAATCCTGCATCAATCTGAGCAGCTTGCCTTTCTGGCAGCATAATATGCTGTCATGCCACCCATTTTGTACATTTTCAGTAAATTGGTAGCTCTCTTTTTCAGTGTTATTTCCTTTATGGAAATTGAAAACAGGCGCAATGTATTTTATGTCCACATGGGGGCAGCCTCCTCATTCACAACTGGCTGACTTCGCAGACATTGAGCAGTGGAAGCTGCAGTGTTTTCAGTGGGTCATTGCAGTTGTGGATATTCTTTGGAGGCAGTTGCACATGCAACTTAATGGAGAGACCCCGTAGCGCTGCAGATGTGGAGGGTATTGATTTTTGCTGCAGTAAGCAACAGCAACGAGTCAGCAGTCCCTTATCAACACTCTGCTCTTATGCTGTACCGTATGCAATGTTTCCAAAGGTCAGCGTTGATGTTCAGGTGTAACTATCTGCTGGCTGCATAAACAAATCAGTGTTGTGTTTGAAGTAGAATGCATAAAATAGAGGTTTTAGCCCTATTGTGGCATTTTTACCATGACTGTAACTGTATTCGTTGATCATTTGATTCACTGTGCGATAGAGGTTATCACTGACACAAGGATTTCTGTTGTACCATAGAATGGCTTAGTGTGTGAGTCATGAACATGCACTTTGCATACATCTTGAGTTAACAGACAAATGCTAAATGAGAGCTAATGAATCATTCTCAAATTGCTAACCATTATACAGTATAACTCTACTATACATCTCCTTTGGTACTTTTAGTCCATGGCCAGGTATCAATAATATATTAATGTCAGTAGCTGATTATAGAAGGTTTACTCTGGGTTTAATAGAGTTGATACTTTCTACACCTGGAATGATAGCATAACAAATATATAATATATTTGCTAGTGACATTATAGTTACATGTAAGATGATAATACTAATATTTCTGTAGTGCTGCCTTCGATATATTTGCCAATTGAGTGCGATTAAAACAGCCATATTTGCTAGTTAAAGGTGGATTGGTTCATTGTCCATCCATAGTTTGGAAGGATGGATTATTGTTGTCAACGTAGTACAGCTGTATGCTGTACAACAACACTAGTATATAGCTAAACGCTGTATTTTCTTCCTTTGTCTCCAAATACAGACTGAAGACTTTAGGTTGCATGAATCTGGATGATCTAGCCCAATTTGACAGTCAGCTGCAACTGTCTCTCGCTGCCTGGGGCTACTACTACGAAGACTACATAAAGCTGTCTACAGGAGTCAAGGTCCTTCAGGCCTCCAGGGGGAGCCGTGATCAGGACTACGAGATCAGGCTAGTGCACAGTCTTGCTCAGAGGCGACTGAATGAGAAGTGGTCATTTGGTGAGTGCCTTACACTTTATTGTTAATTTTATGCATACGGCTCGTCTGTCATAGTAACAAAACTGACATAGCTCTATTAAATGTTGTAACATGTTTTACAAGGAGAGCCAGTCACATACTTTCTTTTCTCAATGTTTTGAAGGTTAGCGTAGCTTCAGTCACTTGTTCTTGTCTCTCATGTACAAATAGGCTACTTTGTGTGTATTCTTGTACATGAGGTACATTGCTTGTCAACTGTTTCTTTTGCTTTTATGCAATCCTTTGGCACACCGCCATGCCATTTTGGTTTTCACATTGTCTTGTTTGCTCAACAGAATATCGTTGTGGCTGGTTTTTAATGATTCGTGGATATTGTATTGCTCTCAATGAAATTCTCAGAAAAACATGTTCGTGTGACAGCATTTTATTAAAATTAGGGCTATCCTTACAACCTTATTTAATTTCCTGGTGACTATATACCAGCAGCATTGTAATATTAGCCAACCATTCAGAACCAGGTTTCAGTTCATACACTAGTTGAAACGACATACAACAGGAAGAAGATTAAATATTTCTGATATTTACCTTGATATGTAAGCTCAGGAGATTTGTGCTGTCTGTACAACTTGTATGGTTTGCTGTCTTTCAGCGGGAGCTCTCATATTTGGCTGTACTGTTGCATTGTGCTTCTTGATAAGGGACCTCATGTTTTACGTGATTGGTGAGTTCTGCTATCTGTTTGGTTAAGGGTTAGGTCTGGAACAATAACTACTATTGTGCTATTCTTGATTTTCCAGGAATCCATTTTTTAAATAGAACCTGATAATTATGATAATAATAATAATACATATTATAATTAATATATATTTGAGGGGAAATCATTATTTCAGACATATTCATCACCTATTAATAAATCACTCCATAAAACATTTGTATTACATTTAACTTGGTGTTTTAAACATGCATATAGCAGGAGAAAAATAACAGCATAACAGATAAAACAGCAGGTGTTTCTTAGGAAACGATTCTGTAAAAGTGGTGGCGCATATGTTTCCATCTGGGTCCATTGTAGAAACGAGATACATAATGTAATGCAATCAGCAGAAGATCCTCTAACACACCAACAACATACTAATGATTCCACCACCCTTTCTACCCCCCCCCCCCCTTCTCTCATTGCAGGTGGAATTACTGTTTCCATCATAGCGTTTGTGTTCACCATCAAGTTCCTCTGTGAGCTTGCAGCGAGGGTAGTTAGCTTCCTGCAGAATGAGGACCCGGGGAGACGGGGTGATCGGAGCATCTACGACTATGTCCGGGGGAACTACCTGGACCCCCGCTCCTGCAAGGTGTCCTGGGACTGGAAGGACCCACAGGAAGTGGGCCAGACCATGAGCTTCAGAGTTCAGGTTTGAATATTTTTCTATGAATCTGTAACATGTTTATTTTTATGGTACCATAATTGTATGTTTTCTTCTTTTTAATTGAAGTTGAATACTCATTTTTGTTTGGCATTTATAGTTGTGCATATATTTAGATTGTTTTAACTTAGCCAGTGTTTGCATGTTTTTTATACAGTTGATCAGCATGACAAATGTAGTTCATAGTGGTGAGTTAGGGCGAGGCTATGTGAATGGCTGCTACTTAGAAACCCATGTGTTTTAAAGTTGAATGTTGTTTCCCCCCTTCCCCCCAGCTATTCTATAAGAATGGTCAACCGTTCCCTGCACACCGGCCTGTGGGGCTAAGGGTTAACATCACCCACATTGAGTTGGCTTTGGACATCCCTGTCACGCAGGAGGTCCTGCAGGAGCCAGAGTCCAACGTAGTGAAAGTGGCCTTCACTGTACGCAAGGCTGGGCGCTACGAGGTTGCTGTCAAACTGGGAGGCCTCAATGTAGCGTACAGCCCCTACTATAAGATTTTCCAGCCAGGTATGGCCAGGCTATATGTTGTATGGAAGAAAAAAATACATCTATATTGTAATAAGATATTTCGGGTCCTGAACAAACTTTGTTTATATCGAGCAAAACTTCTTTCTATTTTGATGTAAACACCTCTTGTGTGCTTCTGCTTTTTTTGTTAGGCTATATTGCATTGCAAAATGAAACTTCTTGAATGTGTCTGGCACCCTTCCAGGTACTGTGGTCCCATCCAAAACCAAGATAGCCTACCACTTCTCTACTCTGGTCCTGACCAATGACCAGTCACACACCCTGCAGATTGAGCCCAGAGACGAGTATGGAAACCCCACCAGTAACTCCACGTCCCTCATAGACGAGGTCAACTACAGTGTCCACGTCCACTCTGTGAGAAAAACTTCCCCTTTAGCATATTTCCAGCTCAACATGGATTATGTATATTTGTGTTAATTTAAGTCAATAATTGTACTTACTTTGAGCTTATCTTCCTAATGTAATATAAATGTGTAACTATATTAAAAACCAAAACGATGGCATTCATTGTTCCCCTATTCTTCCAGCTAGGCACAGTAGATGATGACAGTGTGAAGGAATACTACAGTAAGTCGATCTCCTGTAACAAACAACAGTGCCAGGTCCTGCTGAAGCTCACCCTAAGGAAGAGGGGTTGTTTCCGTGCACGGATCTCCTACAAAGACCTGCCGCTTTGCAACGGGGAGTTTGACGTTATCGTTCTCAGTGGTGAGCAACATGTACATGAATGTGGATGAGGCATGAATTCAGGTCTGTTTATAGGAATGTGAGCTTAAAATGCTATATTCAGGCTGTACCTTGTAACTGTTAGGGGCTATACAAACTAAATCACCAAATGTTTTTCCATTTCATTAGAATTTTTTTTGTTCATTTAATCTTTATTTCTTTCTTTATTTGATCATGTCCTGACTTTACTGGGGGTAGGAGTATAGGACACTAGAAATCCTACAATAAGAAATTACTTCACACCTAGGGCTAAATTTGACGCTACCATTTCTTTTGGCTACATCACTTGTTAGACAGGTTTTAAACTCCAACCCCTTAGGGGACCTTGAGTTTATTGGCATAGTATTATTTAGTATTTAATCAAACTTGTGCTATGCAAACAGTGTTCTGTCTCTATCTGGCTATACAGTATTGCATATCATCCCCCTGCTTGCAGAGAATGAGAAATCGTGTGTGGAGAAGAACGTGTCCACTCCGGGCATAAGCATCTACTTCGAGGCGTACCTCTACAGCAGCGCCTCCTGGCAAATGCCTGCCTCCTCCCTGCTGGCTCCTCAGAGGAGGCCCTCCATGGCCGATGAGGAGGACGAGCATGACTCTCCTGTAGAGGGACAAGCGGAGAAGGTCAAGAAACCAAAAAAGGTCTACTGCTACATATCACCAAAGGTAGCTTGACTGTACGAGATTAACCTAATAACAAAAATTCAACTGGATTTGATTAATTGATTTTTTTAAAATTTGTATTTATAATAAATGACTTATTTTTGTTGTTGTGCAGCAACTATCTGTGAAGGAGTTCTACCTGAGAATTATTCCATGGCGCCTTTTCACATTTCGAGTATGTCCGGGGACGAAGGTAAGCAGAGTGGTTTTTATTGTGTAACGGCACAATAAACAGGCCCGCTGAGGCTTCTATTAGACGTGATGTACTGGCTTTAATCCTCTGCTTCCTTCACAGTTCACCTACCACGGCCCGGATCCCATTCACAAGTACCTGACGCTAGTGGTGGATGACGGCATACAGCCTCCTGTGGAACTCAGCTGCAAAGACAGGAACATCATGGCTGCGACCTTTATTCGATTCCTGCATAAGAACATTGGTTAGTTTTATTCTGATGTCATTGCTGTGCATTGCAATACATACTGCTCTTCCTGGATGGCGAATGTAATGGGGATTTATTGCGGCATTGACAACAGGTGGCTCTGAGACGTTCCAAGACAAGGTGAACTTTTTCCAACGTGAACTCAGGCATATCCACTCCAAGAAACCTCGCACCAAGACCTGCCTCAAGATCACACGCCACACCATCCTGGATTCAGTGGGTGTTGTAGTGAAGCTCTCCTGTTTCCCTCTGTAGGCTGTGAAATGTGACTTTACGTGTTACAGTCTAACTCTGCTGACCCTTCTCTCTGCCCCGCGGTTAGTCCCTGAAGGCTACGAGGAACTTCTCACTGTCCGACTGGAGTAAGAACTTTGAAGTGGTGTTTCAGGATGAAGAAGGTGAGTTAATTGACCACCACATTGACGTTCAAACTCTTATTTTGCTATTTTAGTGTGTGTATGTGTGTGCATGCACACGGGCATGTAAACATGGTCTCCTGTGACCTTCCATCCATAGCACTGGACTGGGGAGGGCCTCGTAGGGAGTGGTTTGAACTGATCTGTAAGACCCTGTTTGACACATCCAACCAGCTCTTTACACGCTTTAGTGACAACAACCAGGGCCTGGTAAGATAGCTCTACTAGCCACTGCTATCAAAATTGTATGCCCAATGCCTTATATTCACTTAGAAAATATACTAAGACTGAGAAGCTTAGTTGAATTCCTTGTTAGAAGTTGCGTGATACTTTTGTGATTCTTGCTGTAAATGTTAGTAAACTAGTCCTTCACCTTCCAGGTCCATCCAAACGCTGATCGGCCTCCCCATCTGCGGCTGAAGATGTACGAGTTTGCAGGTCGCGTCGTGGGGAAGTGTCTGTATGAGTCAGCGCTGGGCGGGGCCTACAAACAGCTGGTCCGAGCTCGTTTTACCCGTTCCTTCCTGGCCCAGATCATTGGCCTCCGAATGAACTACAAGGTATGGAATATGGTACATTCCCCACAGAGAGGAAGTCTGATTGAAGGCCTCTCTCCTTTTGTTTACTTCATGGTATCAGCTGGTCTGTATCATCACTGCAGCGCACTCTACAAAGCCAAGAAACCTTGCCGTTATTAATTTCTAGTCTGTTTTGCTATTTATCTAGCATGTTTGGATTTCAAAACTGACCGTATTCTATATTGTACTTGTCCATTAATACAATAATACAATATATCGGTGTTTTAATTTATATTTTTTCTGTGGGCAGTACTTTGAGACAGACGACCAGGAGTTCTACAAAACTAAAGTGTGCTTCATCCTAAACAATGACGTGAGTGAAATGGACCTGGTGTTCGCCGAGGAAAAATACAGCAAGTCGGGACAGCTGGAGAAGGTGATGGAACACTCTGGAAACAATGTGCCCTTCTGATGATGAAATGTCACAGACTAGGGAAACAATAAGCTCGGGAAAGAGGGGCGTAATTGCTCATTTGGCAAACCACCCATTTATCTTGGAGGCGGAGTGTTGAGTTTATGTTATGGTTGATCCCCACCCCGACCTATCTGTGGGGCTCACACTATAGAAATAGTTGTATCTAACCTGCGATTGTGAAGCTGTATATTTGTTTTAATTCGGGTAGACGTATGTCTATTATACTGTGCGTTTATGAATCAAACTTGTTTCCATCTGTGTTGTTTTTATACTATTGATCTAGAAAAGTGTTCTAGATGCATGCTGAAGCTTCTCTCTTTCAGGTAGTAGAGCTGATATCAGGGGGAGCCCAGATTGCAGTCAATAATGAAAACAAAATGAATTATCTCAACCTGTTGGCCCAGTACAGGCTGGCTAGCCAGGTGAGGGACGAGGTGGAGCACTTCCTTAAAGGTGAGGAAACCATAGCTAGGAGCACAGCGTTTCATTTGTCAAGTTCATGGCCAGGCTACATAGAGCGTAGGATGCAGCGATACGCTTCCGTAATAGCCAATGGAACCGGCTACACTCTGCATGAGAGCAGGGTGCAGGTGGAGCATATACGGTCACTTTTACATGGAAGTGGGTCATTTATGTTTTCACCCAAGCTACCGGTAAACAGGGAATGACTCACCATCACAACAGGTGTAGCCAGTAAAAAGATAAATTCCTCTCCACGTATGCTACTTTTGAAATGTTCCTTGCGTAAGCCTGATAGTTCTAGGTTATCATTTTGGTTATTTGCAGGTTTGAACGAACTTGTTCCAGAAAACCTACTGGCCATATTTGACGAGAATGAGTTGGAGGTAGGTGTGATGGGGTGTGGGGTATTTCAACATGTATTGGGGTTCTTAAACATGACACAGATTTCCCTGTGCCTCAGCTTTTGATGTGCGGCACCGGGGACATCAACGTGCAGGACTTCAAGGCCCATGCGGTCATTGTCGGTGGGTCGTGGCATTTCAGAGAGAAGGTAAGTAGCCGTTCCCTCCCGGTGTGTCCTGCCTGACCCCGTAGGGGGAGGAAGGGGGGTCTTGACTGACGTGTGTCCCACGCCGTGGCAGGTGATGAAGTGGTTCTGGGCCGTGGTGTCCAGCTTCACGCAGGAGGAGCTGGCCCGGCTGCTGCAGTTCACCACCGGCTCCTCCCAGCTACCCCCCGGGGGATTCAACACCCTCTGCCCCTCCTTCCAGATCATCGCCTCCCCAACGCACAGCACCTTGCCCACCGCACACACCTGGTGGGTCACGCAGGCATTCATATCTCGTGTAGTTCTGACCAGAGCCATGCAGAAGGGAGAGTAGTGTCTTCTTATGTTTTTTTTAAAAAATTATTTTCCAAGTTTTTTACTTACTACTCCTCTCTCCTAACTCCTCCTAGTTTTAACCAGCTGTGCCTACCCACCTACGACTCCTACGAGGAGCTGCACAAGATGCTGAAGCTGGCTATCAGTGAGGGCAGCGAGGGCTTTGGCATGTTGTGACCCCGCCCTTCCAACCTCTCCATTTCTGCCAGTGTTGGGACTCGTGGCTCTGCTCGTATTGGCGGGAGACGGGACAGTGCCACCTCCACCAGCCATCTGCTCTGGACAGTGGGCAACACTCAGCGAAACAGCCAGACTACCCACAGTTCTTTATCAGGGCGTGAGGGCGTGAGGGCGTGAAGTCCAGAAGGCTGTGCCGGATTTGGGACTTGCTCAGATAAGTTGAAGCACTCCGTGTATACAAACAATATAAGCTTTTTTTTGTATTGTATAAAAAAAAAGGGGAGGGGGGGGTGGTGTTGATAAATACTGCTGGACAATGTTTGGTTTGGCCGGTTAGATTTGCATAGTTTTCTACGTTTGACTTGAGAGACTAAATGGCCTATGAATATTACTGTATGTATTTATTGTACGCTGCTTTTGTTTTTCATTAAGCAAGCTGGTGAACACTTAAGTGCAACAGCAGTCTACATGCAATGTGGATGAACTGTCCATCCACTGCACTTTGGCCTTAATTGATCAGGGACTGTGTGTATGTAAATAGGTAATATGGATGATTTAATGAATTACTTGTACATACTTGTTGGTGTGTAGGTTTTTGCTATTTGAAGAGAAGGGACTTCATATTAATGACATTTACATTTTTTAAAACATGTTACTCAAAGGGATGGGTAGGTTTTAAAAGAAGCCAAGTTATTTGTATTGTTTACCTGAATGTTTTTAACTTATTGTGTCTAGTGTTTTCTTTGGTTATTCCGTTATTCTGAAGTGTTTTGCTACGTTAATAATCTGCCTTATTCAAAACCCTTTGCCTCTGATTGTATCTGGAATGGTGTATAACTGAGAGGAGCTTGGTAACCCATAGTAGTAATATGATGATTGCATACATTTGTTTTTACAATGTAAAATGTCACTTATAGAAAGTTAACCTACCTATAAATACCGGTATCAGGGCAAAACACCTCCGGCACACAACTTGGTTATATCCGCTACTGTGTTTTTCTTTTTTTCTTTTTTCTTTTTAAATTACCTCAAAATCTCCAATTTCACCTATGCATCTGCATGTGTGTATGTGTGTTTCAGGCAAATGTATACAAACACACATACATGTTGTTGTAGCTGCCTATGCCCTACCCTAGCTGTACACCTGTAAATGTATATTTACACATATTGGAAAAGGTTCCCCTATACCCAACCAGCCTGTCAAGACAATACTGTACATCCTGTTTACTGTGAATGTTTGTTTTTGTTTTTTTTAACTGTGTATTTTGATTAACAAAAACAATGTGTGCAATGAAGGAAACCGTTTGTTGCAGACATTATGTATTAACTGCTTAGCCATGTGTACCCTTTCTTGCACTTTGTAATATAGGCATTTGAGAAATATCACTCAAGCCTTGTCACAAAAGCATAAAGGAAACATGTATGCATTTATTTTGAGTATTTTTGCATCGTCAATATTCTAGTCATAGCAGAATACAGAAGGCATTTGCTCACAACATGACTCAGCCACAGATTTGGGGAAAATAAAGTTTAAAAATAAGTCATGGCCTTGCAGAACAGAACACATGTATATGCTATTGATGGCTTGTGTTCCCTGCTGCACAAGAGATTACATCCACAGCAAGAACCAATGCAGTGTTTCATCAAGATTTGGTAAGATCTGCTTCCTCCTCAAAAGACCATTGCTCATTCAATCTTTTGCAATATAAGAGGTACGTGAGGTAATACAACAATCCTACTGTTGTGCAATGTTGTCCAGATGTACAGTGGAGATTATGTATTGGATATTATTTAATAATAAAGTTATTTAAAAATAAAGTTTCAATAGCCCAATACAAATTTATTTTGTTTTTGGTAATCCGATAAAGTTGAAAATGTCAGTTGAGAGCTCTTTCAAAATTTTCTCTCTCTCGTTCTACTCAGCTAATCATTCCACGCTTACATTGATGTTGGAAATATTACATATCTGAACAACTGGAATATTTGTCCAGTGTGTTGTACTTTCATGACCACTCTGTTCCATTGGGATAATTCTGGAAACATGTTTTTTTTTGTTTTTTAAATATATGTAAATATTGTAAAATAGTATGATTTTGAAACTAGAATTCTTTAGTTTATTTTTTTAAACTAACATCTTATCTTTACAAGCTGTTGGCCTATGATCAATGTCCAGGATTATCTGCATTGCCTTTCTTTGTTAATGGGAATACAAATAAATGATGGTTAAGACTTGAGTTTACATATTTCAACTGTATTTCATTTTAATCTTTGTAAATTATGAAAATTAACGTCAGATATTTTCCCTCTTTAATATCAGCACTGTAGTGTCTGCAGTGCAAGTGCCCTTGGTGGACACAAGGGGTCAGTGTCTGCATGGCTTTTTGCCTTGCTGTGAAGGAAGCATGTCTGGGAGATTGGATGATCCTTGGGACAACTTAG
The DNA here is from genome assembly GCA_025399855.1 of Forbesichthys papilliferus. NCBI lineage: Eukaryota > Metazoa > Chordata > Actinopteri > Percopsiformes > Amblyopsidae > Forbesichthys > Forbesichthys papilliferus. The sequence goes on from JAODOY010084087.1 coordinate 14,099, forward strand.
TGGCATCTAGTTATGGGGACTTCCCTCTAATGCTCATTCACAACACCTTAGTGAAAACATGGCCAAATGGTCTACAAAACATTGCAATGTAATACCACTCACGGAAGTGCTAAAACTGGACAAGAAAGTGTTTCCCTCCTTATTAAAACAAATGTGCAGCCATATCAGTTCAATGTATGATTCAGTAGAAGGTCTACCTGGTGAGTTAAATGCTTAGATTCTCACTCTTGTGACCACATTCGCAAATGAGGGCTTTTCTGCTTGAAGTCCCCTGACATGCAATTTCCCAAGGCTTTCACAGCAGACCAACTTGTCTCTTCATAGTGTGCTTCGAACATTACCAGAAGCCAGCAGGAAGGCATCTTGAAATACTTTAGAGTCCAGTTATTCAGTCTTGGCTTGCACCTGCGGATTTGCATAATGGCCTTTCTCGAATTTCCCTCAGGAATGCCAGCTGAAGAGCGTCCACAAATCAGAAAGTCTTTATCTGGAGCTCATGACCATAATGTACCCATGTTGGATCGAGTCGTCCTCCCTTGTGACTCTGTGGGGGATCTCTCAACAACAATAGTGCACATTTTTCTATGTTAATCTGATGATACTAATTCCCTGGGAAACATCTTTCTCACATGGACAAATCTTTCCATGTATTCCATAAACATCTCCAGATCTGACTGTAGCTTGGTTTTGCCAAATCATGGGAATGCCAATTTATGCCTTCTCTGAAGTTAGCCACCCTTCCTTCGAGACTAAGGGGATGTCTACTTGTTTGTCTGATAGCTTGATCTAAGATAATTTTCAGCAGACAGTGGTCTTTACGGAGCATAAAACACAATTGCTGCAGACCTTTACTGACTTTGACTTGACTGATCTCTCTTCCTTTGGATTGGACCCTATAGCGCTACGCTCCCCAGTCCAACATGCAGGTCCTCATTACCTGATTGGACCCTACTGATTAACTGCCAACTGGATTGGCTGCAGGTATGCATCATCTATGCTGTTTGAGATCCAATCAGGGTTGTTGGACAGGACAGGACAGCAGTGCTCCAGAAGCAGCACTGGCGAGATGTTCTCCACGCTCTACAGCGCACTGACTTCATGTTACGTGCAACTGGTCTTTTAGGCTGGGCTCCAAACCCCATGGCAAACATCAGCTCTTAGTGTCAGTGTGGGACGACCTCCTCAAGGAGTTTCTTTGTCTAAGGGCTTGGACCGACTTGACAAGATTGAATCGCCTAGTCTTCCTGTTGTTATTTAAGGGCCATAGCTCCTTGTAGGACACAATATGGCTGTGCAATTGATGTTATGCGCCATTATAGGGAAAATGACGCAGTTTGAGATGTTCTTCTAAGTGATGACAATGGTCTGGCAACTCGCAGTAGCAGAGGAATGTGTGGCTGGGACACTGCTGCTGATTAAAGACATCGCACCCCCAACTTCCCTCCCCAACACACACTCTTGTTCTTTCTCTGATTCTCCAGTGCTCCCATTAATCCTGTGTGATCTAAGCGCTGAGATGTGTAGCTCATCGCGCATGCTGGGAAGCGGCGAGTCTACGCGGAACAAGGGCCACCGGAGGGCCACACATAAACGAGGTGAAAATGCTCTTCGAGACACGCTCCCTCCTCAGTCAAACACACACACAGCCGCTGACACGCGTTCCCCTGGACCTGCTTTCAAAGTTAAGTGTATCTGTATGCGCACATATCGCACAGACTGCGGTAAGACACAAGCAGAAGCTTGCGCTCACGAATAGCCTTGAAAAATGACTTGGGTGGAGATAAAGTGTCCCCCAGTCGATGGTTGTCTGCGTTATATACGATGTTGGAACGAGGAGAACTGATTCATGGGGCCAGTTGTTCTGCTGGGAGGTGCAGATGTATTAAATTCTCTGTGTTGGGGAAATATTTACAATCTTTACATTTCCTCCACCATGACAGGTTGTCTGATGGACCCTACACCTTTCAGACATCCCAGTTTATTCTGCGTCTTTGTCTCCAGGACAATAGCGTATGCTAAACAAACGACGCAGAAGCAGCATTCTGTTTGTTTCGACAGCACGCTCATAAACATCAGTGTGTCAAATTGTCCCTTAACTGCAAACGCATGTTAAAACGCTTCATACATGGGGAGAGTATAGAGCAGTTTACAACATGTTCTGCTGGTGTGTGTGCGTGTGTTGAAAAGGAGACCTGGGTGGATTATGCTCTCTTAGGATCATAGACGAGGTCAGAGACCATGTCTGTCTCACAAATCAGGAGGGCACAATGAGTCTGTCTGTCTGGCATCATATAAAAATGCTACTGAGAGGGAAAATAACCCATGAGGTGATAACATGCTGTTCAGAGAGGTTTTATTTATTTTGTGATGCCAGGGTTGGCACCTCCCAGGAATGAGCAGTGTCATTTGTTCACCCACGACATCGCTAAGCCAACATTACAAATGTTACTAAAATCAAACGCGTCCAGAAACAAAGAGAGGCCACAGTCAACTAATCGACTCGGTGAAACGCAGGCTCAGCTATGACTTCATCAGGAAATCCAAACAGTGCAAACCCCTGTCCAGAAAGTACTGAAATTATAATAACTTTAGAAATAACATTACTTTAGAACACTAGAACACGCTCATATATTCTCTAAACCATGTAAACATTTTTTATACAGATTAATACAGATTAGATCTTTTGGCATGTCGAATTCCACAATAGCTCCACATGGGGATGATGTGGCCAAGACGCTTGGCTTGGATAATTAGGATAATACTTATCACAAAGCACATCCAGTAACTGTATTAATACAACTTTCTCCAGAAATGAGGATTTAAATAGGTAACACAGACCCACAACTGAACAATCATAACATTGGAATTAGTAATTAGGTCAGCGACGGTCAGCTTTCGAGCATGTTTACAGTGTACAGCGCACACAGACACATACAGTATGTCCCTTGCAGGCAGGCAGGCTGAGTTGAGAACCCTGTGCCGCACGGTAGAGGGCGCCTAGAGAGGCAGTGACAGGAAAACATTTGACAGGACCATCAGAGACAGGATGTAAACATAATAATAAAAGTTGCCTCTTAACTTAGCTCTATTATCTGAGAGCGAGAGAGAGAGAGAGAGAGAGGGGGGGGGGGGGGGGTTATCTAGGCTGAACAGAGAAGGATGTGCCATTGCCGGGAGAACTGGGTGGAGTGGCGGAGCACCTGCTGGAAACTGCTGACTGGAGAAATGTGTTCCTGTCCAGTGTTGCCATCCTCTGCCAAGGCTTCTACAATCACCGTACTGTAGATCGGCGGTGGGTTGGCTCTATAGGGACCACCCTGGTGTGTAGGAAGAGAACAGGGTGAGGCTGTGTCTGATATGAAGATGGACTACATCCTATTAGCTGATGCTCCTGTTCATGCCAACATGACCCCTTTAGCATATGTGAAGGAGAATGGGCTCTTTGAGACAGATCATGATGAATCACGTCTTCATATATGTGATGCCGGTATGCCCCCGTGTGCCAGACTCATCAAGAAAATGATAATGCTAGTTGGGTAATTGTACTATTCAACTATTCCGTACTGTAGCCTTCTCCTCTAGGTCGCAAAACCACCAAAGCCCTTATCAGGATCCAGGTGCAAGGCACCCCGAATAGCACGCTGCAACTCGTCCTCTGCTTTCTGTGTTAGCCATGTGGGTCATGGCAGGAATGCTTTCCTGTTCAGGAGTGTGAGCCACCCAATAGGATGATGAGGATACCATCCAGGACACACTGAGGAGGACAATAAAAGACTGATACACGTGGGTTCGAACGCGAGAAGGGCCACGGTCGAGGCCGAGTGTGTTTACTTTGGTCTGGGTGTGAACCATGTGAGAACCTGGCTGTGTATTTTTGTTTTATGGTGACTGGTTACTGGAGACTCGGCAGGGAAATTCCCCTCGGAGGGTCTTCACGCTACTCGAACAACGTGTTGATGGAGAAACATGTAAACAAACCAATACCCTTAAGTCAGTCCATTGAGTGACCTTTTGCCTTCTTTGCCTCAGTATGTGAATATGTCACCGCTTCTCCTTATCGTGGAGATTTTACTATATTTGATCTTATAAACAAAAGTGTGTAGTAACATAAACAAGATGCTTGAGACAATTTGAGTGATTTTAAGATATGCACCATTGACAATGAATTTGTTTTAGTTGATGTGGCCAATCCATCTGGATATATTTTAACTTTAAGAATACATTTTTTTACTTTGCAATTAGCAGCAGGACCATCAGCGTGAGTTGAACTCAATGGAATAAACCCCATAATGGTGAAGCCCAGTAACTAAAGCACATTACCTTGGAATGCCTGTAGGCTTGTGAAATGTCTGCATGAGGTCACAAAATGAAAATACATATTCCTGCTCTGGGCTGATGAACAGAGGAGTGGCTGACATGCTCCTGGTCTGTTTGATTCACTTGGACTAGGCTGAAGAGCAGGGAAGGGAGCCCAGTCATAATGATACTGTCCAGGATGTAAAATGTGCTCCTTTCCAACACAAAGGCATGTGCAGGGACATAAACCCATACAGACATGAATGGAAGTACACACACACAAAAACACACACTTGTGCACACCCATAAACAGGCTGCAGACACACATTGTGAGCCACAGTAACTACCCGCTGAACACTCAGTATTAATTGTTTTCTTCCGCGATACATTTATCATAATCAGTCTGACGGACTGTTTAAATGCTGGGGATATACAGTAATTAGAATTTCTCCTATAATTTGTATTTATCTATTTTTCATCCAAGTGTTGCTGCTCACAAGGCCATTTAATAGACCCGAACCTCCTGAAACCCCCTCCGCATCACTTTGTTATTCAGGCCAACTGTTTCAGAACGTTCAAAATGTGTCCGATTAGCTACATTGTCCATGGATGGTGGTTAAGATATTTTCCATCCGCTGAATCAATCTCTGATCTGCTTGGAAGTCATTTGAAAACACACCAGTGAGATTTTTGTGGCAAAGCAAACATTACAGTATGTCAGCAAAGCGTTTGACCAGTAATATCCTTCCCTCTGAGGTTTTGTATGGAAATAAACTTTACAAAAAGTATGTATAACATTATTAAGTTTTACTAACTCTGTATTTATTACCGTAAAAATATTTGATCTAATTTACTGTATTTTCCCAGAGTATGAATTTGAAATTACATAATAAAATGAGTTATGCAACTATAGCAGGTCCTTGGTGTTTCAATCTGACAGGGTTAGTTTCATTTCAGTTTAGATTTGAGATTAACAGCTCCCAGGCTGCTTCCAGATGTGGTTTGGCATTATATGCACGCGGAATAAATTCCTGATCAATTCTGCAATAAAAGAGTGACCCTTTGCGACACTATCTATCAACATAAGAGGTGACTCAGTGATTTAATAAGCAGATCAGACTTCTTGCAGCAAACATGGGAGTCATTCCTTACTTAGAATGGTGGACAGATGGTTGGACCTGCTGCAAACACTAACAGCCAGTGATTACCCAGCTACTCGTCACATCCTATCAACTGGTAAAATGAAAACAAGGAGGCAGTGAGAAACAGTAGGACTTAGGAGAAATCCTACCACAGCAGCTCATGCATTCATTGTGGCCTCATGGACAACATTCATTTTATAGCCTGAACTCCCAGAACTGTTGAAAACGGTTGTACTGTTTGATTCAGGTTAATCCCTGACCAAACTGTATGATGATGTTAAACTGTGTATAAACTCTTAAGAAATGATGGTAGCTTCCCTCTGCAGGTTAAACACATGTTATTGCAATTGAAAATAATGTTTGTGATTTGAAATATGTTTTGCTGAAAAGATAAATCTGCATGACAATGCTTGTGGAATTTTGCCACATCCCTCTTCTCCTTCCAACTCTACTGTATCAATGGGGGAGGGACTGCGTTCTGTTGTGTACGTGTGTGTGTGTGTGTGTGTGTGTGTGCGTGTGTGTGTGTGTGTGTGTGTGTGTTCTTTTTAGATGGAGGTTTAGAATATGCTGAACAAACCAAAATCTGTGGTGGTAAACAAACAGTGAAGATTTCAATGTGAAATCATGCTTGTTTTCAAAAGAATGACAAACCACTTTATATTTCAGTACAGTGGAGAAACCAGTATACTGTGAATGGTTTCATTCCAGATTTCAACACCGTTGTTACGCCAAAGGATTGTACTGCCAGAAAGGATTTATAAAGGTCTATCACGGAACGAGTGGATTCTCCATCTACAGTGGTGGAGTCCCCCAGTGCATCCACTATTCTAGTCACTGGCTATGTTCCTGGAGGTAAATCGCATTGAAAGACAGCACTATGACATTGTCTTTTCATTCTTGAAAATGACTGTGTCCATCATCATGTGCTTTTCCACTCAGCATTTTATTTATGCAGCCGTTTACCTTTTTCTTTAACAAATTCAACCTTTCCTTGTAAAAACACTGGCTTGGACTCTGCTAAGTTGATGCGCAAAGAAATAGAAAGTGAAACCTGGAATCCTCTCTTCACAAGATGACATGAACATTCATTTATTCTATAAACATTAAAGACTTTTTTGTGTTTACTTCAGATGTAAAAAGATGAAATACATGAAATATATGTGATCAGCACACCTACGGTTCATGGGGTTTCTCTGTACAGGTGGTGTTGGTGACCTAGGCAACCCCACCCCCTAACCACCAAAAGTAGAATGCCCAATACCTCTCCACCAAAATCCATTTGGAACAACTCATGCAATAATGTCGTTCTCTATACTTGGTATGACCCTACTGTATTTAACTCTATTTTACAGTGCTACTGACAACAATTGGACCACATTCAACTATTTGTAAGCCATGTGGGGATGGTTTTCCAATGACAGGCACTTGCTGTCGGCACCAACTGAACTACCCACCTGGACGTGGTTTTCAATTGAGAGTTCCCAGACATATTTATACTATTATTAAGCCAAGCAAATAATATGTGGCGCTTGTAATAGGATGAGGAAAATATTGCCTCTATATGGCAGTAACCCAAAATATATCCCCTGGGGCATAATAAGGTGTAACAGCATGTACACATTTTACTCACTAAGGAAAAAAATTGTACCTGCAGTACTGGCGCCCCCCCCACTAGGTGGGCAAAAGAAAATACTTCCTAGATTAGACTACACATAAGAAATTGACCACCGCAACAACTATATAACAGCAAATTTCTGTTCACTAAATCTGAGTTCAAGAAATCACTAAAACAAATGAGTTAATGTGCCATTTATGCTACATTAATATGAAGCTAAAAGGGTGGCAAGTGATGATCAAGAATTTCCTGGTTTGAACCCTGCTAACTCCCTGCTAACCCTTAAGCAAGACACCTAACCCTAACTGTTTCCAGTGGTCAGGTGTCTCCTTGCATGGCTGACATCGATGTGAGAATGTGAGGCAAATAATGTTAAGAGCTTTATAAATGCAGTCCATTTACCATTTAAAACATATGTCTAGCTGTACTGCAACCACACCACCGTGTGTTCTCACATAAAGGATAACGTGAATGAAATATGGCTACCCTGCAGCTCTAATAAACGCTTATTCCTGCTGATCAGCAGTAGTTAACACAGACACAATTATATATCTCCATATTCATTAAAAAAGTGCAGCTCTTCCTCGAGTTCACCCTGCAGGTGATTGTTGGGGACATGTTGGCACAGTTAACTTCATCTTGGCTTCACAGCGCCATGTGACGCCATGAGGTCAGGATCAATGCAACTTAAGGATGTTTAGCAGCTCATCTGTCTGAAGACTTATTAAAACCCGACTCCTTAATGGGCGTTCCACTTTGAAGCCCACTGAGTGCTTAGTTCAGGACAGGGATCTCTCTCTTCCTGATCCTCATGGAGTGTTCTTGTATACAAGTCAACAGCACAAGGAGGCATATGAACACTTAACGCTCAAGTGGAATAGTAACCAAAAGAATCCACAGTATAAACTCTGTGGTGGTTTTTACGCAGAAAGGAATTTTGCGAGCTGACAGACCGAGACATTTTATTGACTGTTTATTTTTGCGGTCTGTCATTGTTGTCCTATTCTTTTTGCTGAAGGTGGTTTTTGTTCTCACATTCTGTGAGATAGTTGACACGAGCTGTCTGATGAAGATCCGTGCGGTGTACATGTGTGTTTGTGGCATGTGTGCGCATGTGTGTTTGTGGCGTGTGTGCATGTATAACTTTCAGACACACGGTGAACAGATCTAGGATCTCGCTACAGTATTTCAAAGTCCACTGTGTCATGAGCTAAACCTTTACAATAACATAGGTCTTAGATTGATCTCAGCTATTAGAGCGCCCCTGCGACTAACTGGTCTACTGCTGGCACTGTAACTACAGAACGAACCAGAGGTTTCCCTCACTCATTATGGTGAGCTGCTGCTCTATAACTGGCCAACATCAGAGCTCAAAGAGATTCCTAAGAGCCATGATGAATGGGACAGTTTTTCTAAACATCTGTCAGATGCCTCTGGGTCTCTGAGGGGCCTGAGGGGCTTTGCATAGACAGGTCAGCAAAGCCAGAGTGTGTTCCTCAAGATTCATGCTTCCCTCTGTACTACATACGTGAATCACATGCATGAGAAGCATCCATTGACTGTTGCTGATGATGTTATGCTGTTGACCAACATGCTTGAGGGATATCTGCCCCTCCTGTTAATCTGCTGACTTGAAGGCCTATGACATAAGCCGCTTTGAAGTTATTGCAGCTAATTCTTGTGTCTTTGAACAGACCTTAGGGTATAGCGGACTGACTGCTAGCTCTGGGCTGTGTACTGGAGAACAGGTTTAATGGTCTGAAAAAGAACATGTGTCATGCTTAATAAGACGCTGTTCAGGTGAAATTGACCTCATGCAGGGTAAATCACATCATAACATTCTGACGCTCCACCTTCACTGTTAATTGGGTGAGAATGATTTTTCATTCATATAAATATGACTGCAAACAACAGTACTGGTCCGGACTCATTGCAAAGAAATACTTAATCACTGAATGAAACTGGCCAAATAGGCTACATATGGCGAACACACTATTAGAGAACATCTTGAACAAAAACTACAAATACCATATCTAATTGATGTGGTGAGAGAATTTGTGAGGAAGGCCCTTGTCATCATGACTCAAACACCAAACATGGTATATGCCTCATCCATTCCCAGCAGCAACAGTAAACAGACCTGTATTACTCATCCGGTTGCAGTTCACTACCAAAACAACTTAAATTCCAGGACAGTCTCTCACTATTATCTAACTATTAGTCCTAGACAAAGGTTGAAGGGTGAACTTCTGGGAAAAATGTGAACAGAGACTGAACGGTTATAGTAGATCACAACTTTCCAATCTCAGTAGAACACTAAATGTCTGAGAAATGTAGGTCAGGCTCCAATCAATAGTCGGGGTTAAAGTCGGAAGAGAAAAAAGTAATTTGTGTGTATCATCACCAAAGTGCCACACATGTTTATTCTAGAAAGCCCTGAAATTAATTTAGTGGGTCCACAACACAGTCCGTGGGACGAAACGCTTCCACAGGCAGATTTATCGCTGACAGTGAAATCTACAGTAATTACATACAGTAATTCTAGGGGGAAAGTTTATAGCTACTGACGTCAATGTTCACTCTCATTTTCTGCAGTATAGGCTATACTGTAGTTAGGTTTTGATTGTGGTGAAAACTGTTCTAATGATGAAAAGTGATCTTCTGTAGACAATTAGGATATTCAGTGATAGACTATAGGCCTATTAAAGACCTTTACCACTTAGACAGCAAGGTAATGTGTCCTGGTCTTAACCGTTGAGGAAACATTCATTCTGGAAACATGACTGTTTTATAGTTAATCAAAAGAGACGGATAATTTCCATAATTAGAGTAATGGCTTTGTATAACACTTAATTGATATTTGGCAAATTACACACTTAAAAATAGGAAATACATGATCCTGCCAAACAGTTGGCATAAACACAGAAATGCTCTGCCTAACCTTTGCCCCAGTTTCTAAAATATCTCAACCAACATCACTTGTATGCTACATCAATCGTGTTGTCACTTATGAAGTGCAATGTTTATGAGATAGCGTTGAATAAATCTGTCACACGCTGCTAGAAAACTATGCTAGCAGTTAGAAGATAACTTTGTAATGTGTATAACACAGTGTAGGCTTTTTACTTTTTCTTTGGGAGGGGGCACAATATCCATTTCTATCCTGCACAGTATAGCTGCTAATGTGGAAACTACTTGACCTTCATTTTCCATGGTCTGCTGATGAAGACGCCATGGAACCACAGTGAACGGGGAGAGTGGCTTAGACCCATTCTTCACCCTCTCTGAGTAGACGGTAGCTTCAGAGTGCAGATGAATATACGTGACAGTATAAGCACCGGACCAGGGTACAACACGCCAGATGACCACTGACCAACTCAAGTCAAGTCAGGTTTATTTATTCAGTTATATATCCCTTATTCACATCACCAGCTCTCATCAAGACTTACCTGCAGAGCATTTCCACAGGGCTGCTAGCCTGGCTCCACCCGACTATTCCTCTCAAGCTCACGTTAGATGAGATTATTGTTTGGAAACCCTGGTAGTGTTCGCACAGTCACCCTGGATGGCAGATTAATCAGTGACCAGTGGGTGTGGGTAAGTGGGATGACATTGAACTCAACTGTTTGTTTGGAAATGGTGCTAAAACATGCTAGGTTCATTCTCCAGTCAGTGCCATTGACCAGTGACGCCGGCTTCAACCAGGAGTTGGTTTCCGGGCGCTGCACAGTGGATGCCCACTGCTCCCTTGAGGGATTGGTTAAATGCAGAGGATATAAGTATAAGTATGTGTATGTGTATGTGTATGTGACAATACAAAGCACCTTCACCTTTAGAGCTAGATAAAGCGATACAGACAGTTGTAGTGACACCAATTGGTTAAAGGTTGTCCAATAGTTTAAAAATGCACCATAGATCACCTTCATTGAGACTTGTTCGCAGTCGTTTCTTCTTACGGGGTGTAGCAGGCAATGACTGCAAACACGTCTTAATGGAGCATGGCCAGACCCTACTCACTAAGTGAATTTTAGGTCTGGTTACACCAGGCTGGGTCTGGGCCATCGCCTTCGGAATCAGGCTATAGATGCCAAAGGACAAGACCAGGCACAATAAGACAAGAAAGGATAGTTCATGGAGAAAGCCGAGGGCTTCATCACTCTCACCAACCCCACCCTAACTCCATTTATTTCAGGGTAGATGATGGTTTAAGTTAAAGGCAACATGATGCTTGTCACTGACTATTAAGACAAAACACCCATTTACAGATTTATTTCACGTTATTAACGAAAGGCTTCTCCTAGGAAAATGTATGAGTTTTCGGAAAGCTAGTAGCTAGTAGCGAACTAATTGACCGTCAAAGTGACCCATTCTTTAAATCTGCTCCAGCATTATGCATCATGGAGGGCCATCCAATCACAGTACCATGCATTGTTCTATTACACCAACCGTAAGGCTAAGCCAAGAACCAAAGCTTCACACTGCTGAGCAGTACTTTTTCTGACTGAACAATATCAGCCAGGACAAATTTCTACAGCCCACCTAGGTTGCCATCAATAAAAGTGCTTTTATGTAATAAACATGGGCCATAAGTTGTAATAAATCAACTTGCCTTAAACTGGAAAGGAACAGTGTTGTTCCGCAAGTTCGTGGTAGGTCTGTGGTTGCAACTGTAACTTTGAACCGTCTCCCACATTTGAAATGGGCTTCACTTTCAATGAACTGGGGCAGTGGAACGGGGAGCGCCAACTGGCTCAGTCAAATAAAACACCTCCTTACATTCACTTAAGGTAATGTGAGGCAGCTCCCCTCATCACATTCCCAACAGCAGAGCTAGCTCTGGTGGAGATATCGACCTCGAGGATATTATACATGCATTAGAACCAGTGTTGGGCAAGTTACTCAGGAAGAGTAAATAGTTCCTATTTACTTCTTCAAAAAGTAATAGCATTACTTTTCTTATTACTGGGTATTAAAAATAATTAGTTACATTGTTACATCACTATATTGTTTTCACAATCACTACCCTGCCTCACCCCTTCTGAAAAATTACAACCTGTGTAGCCAGCTCATTTTAGAATTGTATCCTCTTAATTGGAACAATAATTAACCTTAGGAGTCAACAATCAGCCAAACTGAAAACATTGCAGCATCTCAAACCAGATGATTGGACAGGTCAGTTCTATTAGCCTACTCTAAGTTTGCCAGGACCAGCTAAATAATGAAGGCACATCTTCATAATATGGAAGTCTAGGGAGGGGAATCTTGTTTTTGTAACACAGTGATGCATTACTTGAATTAGTAATTGTAATATTATTACCGTTTTGAAAAACGTAATTTGTTACACTACTAATTACTGAAAAAAAAAATAATATTACAGTAGCTAGTTACACTTATTACAACATATAGGCGTACAGAAAGAGACTGAGTCCGATATGTGCAGTGCTGCTTGAGTCAGTGATATTCAAAGTGGGGGTCATTGATGAGTTGGTATTTTGTAGGTTTTAATAATAATGCTAGACATATATGTCATTGTCAACATAGTCAGTGTGTGTGGTCCTATTTTTTTGTCTAATGACCATGCCCAAGTATTTGCATGTGCTTGTGGGTCAAACTTAGGGCTTAGAGAGCCAGCTCCAAGGTTGTACATGCTGGGCTTTCCCGGCAGGAGGTCAGAGGGTCATATGGAGCAAAACAAGGAAGCCTCAAAGCCCTGGCTATAAAAGTCAAGGCCATGTCAGGAAGAAAACTATCCCAGTGACCTCACTGAGTTCTAACTCTGAGACATTTTTATATTGTCACTGAGGCAGGCTAAGAGCTACCTAACAACAACATCTCATAAAACATGAAGAAATAACGTCTGGGGGGGAAAAACTGAGCCCTTTCATTTCAGTGGAGCAACCTCAGACTTCAGTTGTTATGTCAACAGCTACGAGTTGGCACCTGGTCAGATGAGCTGATGCCAGGAGTCATTCATATCACAGACCTCTGCACAACACACGCTGAGATAACCTCTGGTGAATCTTTTCAGAGGGTGCAAAAGAGAGACAATGGAAGAAGCAGCTCTTAATCTGATTTTAATGTCCACAGGCTTTTGGTTTAGCCGTTGGGCTCTGACATGTATTCATCTATCGTACTGTAGGAAGCATGAGGCCTCCGCTGCGTTGTCCACCCATATAGGGAATGGACCGATCACGCAGCTATGGGGTGATGCAGCGTGGATTTATTTCAATGCTAGATGACATACTAGAAAGACACTGCCAAAGGTTGTGATGTCTTTCTAACTTAGTGTTACTACTTTATTTCTGCTCTCATTTTCAGAGATGACAGATTTGATCACTTTGCCTCCAGTAAAATATGGAGGCTGCCTGTGTGTTTGGCCCGCCACTAGGTTTAAACATCCACACACACAAATGCTGTATAGACTCACATTCAGAAAGAAATAAAGACATTCTTATTTCAAGCCAGCACTCGCATCCCCCACATAAAAAAACACAAGTATGAATATCAGAAAAGGAAGTGGAAGTGCTTGTCTTAAATAACGCCTGTGACCTACTTTTATTGCCCCGAGCTGACAGCACCTCATTCATACGAAACGGGGAAGACCCCTGCACCCCTGGCCAGAGCATGTTACATTCATCCTACTCCATATTACACTGTTTCCTCTGGTTTTTGAGCATATCTGTTTTATGTATGCCGAATAATCTGTTTTAAAGTACGATGGAGGTCTTCCGTAATTTTTGCTCCAAGGAGAAGCTGTCATGTTCAATGAAAAAAGCGACTTTAATGAAGCACATATCAGCCATAGGCTTCTACAAAGTAGTATTCTGCCAAACTTGCCTCTCTCCTTTTGATACATTATGTTCAGTACACTTGCTTCCATGTTCCCCTACTAATCCCCTGGTTACAAGCATAGCCGTAGACTCAGGGCATATTAATAAATGTGTCTTTCTAATAGGCACCTGATCCCTAGTACCATGGAACCACTCACTAATAGTAACAAGCTCACATTCTGCTGTCCTGCTCAATATTCTCAGATAAGGTTTTTAAGACATTTAGTAGAATTGACCAAATATACGTATGGTTTGATAATACTTTTCTATAATTACATAAGGTGATTTTATTGTCTCATTTATTATTTTATTGTCCCATACACATGTAGCAAGTGTCCTCCTCTGCATTTAACCACCTCATGCCTCAAGGGAGCAGTGCGCGGCCGCTGTACAGTGCCCAGGGACCAAATCCAGTTAGAGGCTAGTGTCACTGGTCAAGGGCACTAGTGGCTGGCGTGTGAACATAGCATGTTTTGATAGTGGGGAAAACCGGAGCACCCTAAGGCCACCCATGTAGACACAGGGAGAACATGCAAACTCCACACAGAAAGGCCGGGACTTCAATGGTTCAAACCCAGGATCATCTTGCTGTGAGGCCACAGTGCTGTCCACTTGGCCACCGTGTGGTAATTATGAAAATACATAATAATAGCAATTTAAAGAATAGTCTATGGCCAAAACAAATAAACCAACACACAAGCACACACACACACAGGCAAGCATGCTGAGAGGATATTCACACCACTGCACACAGTTGATGGTGTTGTTGTTATTAATGTGTTATGTATAATATACAATACAGTCATAATTCTGTTCCACATTTGAAATATGATAGGAGTGGCTTGGTTGTCGTGCCAGACTTTTAAAAAAGACTCTTTGTGTAAAAGAACATGGTCATTGCCAGACGCATCCTCTTGGTATTCTTTAGAGTCATTCCAGATGCTGCAAATTGTGTCAGATTGGGCCACATTGAAGCCTGCTTTTGTAACATGGATATCTGCTCCGCAAATGCCCTGCACGCACACGCGACCAGTGGCTTGTAAACATCATGCAAAAACAAGACATGCATATCCGGGAAAATGGCAAAAAAAAAAACGTGATCGTGTAACAGCTAAAGCTAAACGCTGAGGTCACTGTGTAGATACAGTAGCGCCTTAGACCAGCGCTGATGTGGGAACCCTTTCACGGACAATAGCAGCTAGCCCATGTGTGGTCTGGGGCCAGGTAAAGAGCTTATAGGTCTTGGCATCAAACAGCCTCAGCTCTGCTCTAATTAAACGTGCTGTAATCAGCTGTGGTACACACATCTCCAGTCTCAACAGCTATGGTGTTCCAGAGTGCGTTCTGGAGTATGGCAGGATACTTGGCACTCCTTAGTATTTCACTGAACGTATAATTGAAGCAAGCAGATTTCCTTACACTCAATAACCTCACCCTTGATGAGATTTAGCTGTAGTGAAAGCTGTATATACCTCAGTAGTGTAGAGAGGGGGGTGAATGGGCCCATGCAGAAAGGCCACTCGTCTTGCTCTCCTCTACTATGTGTTTTGGACGGCGGTCCAGTGAGCGGTAATGCTGCTGGCACCAAGGGACCACTCATGGGAAACTTCAGTGCATCTTCTGCGGGCTGAATAAGGGGAGGAGGCCAACTCTCTTTGGGTTGTTTAAGTTCTTATGGGAGAAAAGAAATGTGTTGTTTCCAGACAGTGGATGAAGGGGGGGGGGGAGTGATGATGCTGCATGGATCAGAGCGGAAGATGAATGGGATTTGGTTATATAACCGGAGGAGTTTTCCAAGGTCTCAGATTAAGCTTTAACTGTGAGATTCCCATACATCACCTAATAAAATGTCTGCAGATAATATGGTCTACCACTTAGTTAGGCCTATACAGTAGTAAGTATAGAAGGTTTTCCCTAGGGTATGCTTTAGGGTAGTCTGCAGCATTTTGTCTAAAAATAGCCTATTAAAATGGAATATTATTATTACACAAATCTGAGGGAGCCTATATGCTACTGCAGGTATAGTTTACACAATAACTTAAATAGCCTATACTGTAAGCATCTCATGGGTAGGCTATATAAGCTACAATATGTGCCTGTAATTCGAATAACAACGGACCAATACAGTATTTTAGCCTACACTCACACTCGTATTTGGGGAATAAATTGCTGGCAAAGTACAACGTTTTATGATAAGGAAAAAGAAAGGCAGCTGACTATAAAACCTATTCCAGAATGCTCTTAGTCCACGAGTAGCATTAACAATAATAGCACACTCTGAAAAACGATATTAAAAGAAATAGCGCGGTTGATATGTCTGTGATGTAATTTGCCAGAGAAAGTGTGCGTGGGCACTTGGACTGAGCGGGGAAATGAATGCAGCAAAACGACCAAGGGGGAGTTTCTTCTTGTAAAGCGCATGCAAACCCTACAAAAATTCCCGGTGACTTATTCAGATCCAAGGAGGTGGTCATATCTATGGGAGCACGATTCAAACGCTGGTTCTCTGACGCCGAGCAGGATAGCCTACATATTCGGCAGCCCAGGAGCCATCGTGCTGCTCTCTGCGTAATGTTAAACATGAACTATGCTTAAAAACGGAGTCATATCTGTCTAAAATAACATACAGCACTTTTTCTACATAATTTTTTTCTTCTTTTTTGTGAGCAGGAAAGCCCAGTCGTTTCTGAACTTTGTGCTGTTTCTGGGAGGTGTTTTGATAAGGGCATGCAAATCAACCCATTCTGCGCCAATCTTACCTGGGCATTATGAAGAGATATCCATGAATCCTGAAGCATTGACTGGGGATGCCTTCTTATTGAAATCGTTTATTTTGCGCGTTTGAGTGGCTTTTGATAAAATTGCAACCTGATCTGTCCTTCCACGCGACAGTTGACTAACTATATTTCCAATATGGACCGCGTGGCTGTTGTTTTATCAATGCTTTTGGCAACTGCACTTGTGCAAATGTGCGACGGTCAAAGGGATGCAGCAAGCGGTAAGAAAGAGGGTGCAGGCACCCGAACCATGTGGGACCAGCGGTTCCGAGCGAGACGTCAAGATCTTCCAAAAGGACCACATGAAAACACATCGTCAATACCATCCAATGAAAGTTCCCAGGAGTCGTTTTTTAACAACTCAGCTCCCCGGACTGCGGCCAGTCGTCCCGAGGATTCATCATTTCACCGAGATAGCAGACACGCGACTTTAATCAAAGCGGCTGCAGCTCATGATTCGAGCGCCTTCCGGGAGGACCTCGCTACTGCGCCAAGGAAAAGTGCGCTCCGCACCGCAAGACAAGTCACCCAACACGCATCACAACATCACAAAGTACGAAGTAGTAGCAGACGCAGCAGACCTAGCTATTCAAATGCAAGACGACTTACAGGGTAAGGTCAAATGATATACTGTACTAAATGTGTATTTCTCCGTATTCATATGTGAACCAATATGAACGTGATTGCCCTTGCGCTCGTTTTTGAACCACTCGTTACCTACGTTATCAATATAACTAGGTATAGGCTAGGTTATATTGATTAGGCTAATGTTAAAACGAACCACTGTATATCATTATCCAAACGAAAATGGCATGGATGTGTTATGCAGATAGTGAAGACGCTCGATCCTGTTGACAAATTGCCTGTAGTTGAAAAGGTGTTATGGGGCCACAGCCGGACATGAATACACCAAGATATTGTGCTGATCATAATTCTGATAACATAATAATCTCATGAGCAACACGTTAAAGCCTATATGAGTGAATCTTTGACCTAGAAACTAAAGATGCATTGCATTTGAACTCTTTCCTTCTATTATTATATACCTTTAAATTCAAGCGAAAGAATGGCCTCAAGCCTCCTCACTGTGATGTGTGCTCACATTTATGAATCCACACACAGTATTGGCCATTTACTGAAGTGGCTCTACCAGAGCCTGCTGGTGCACATTTGTAAATCGTGTAGTGATCAGAAACACCTGTTTGTCCAACAGCCATACCTCAGTACTGGAAATCCCTGTGTTTTTACTCGGCATTATGCTCCAAAATTGTCCAATTTGTTGTTTCCATTGTAAAGCAGCACATTGCACGTTGTTAAATGAAGCCGGGCACACCCAGTCTAGTTTGCACCATAGACAATGGTACTCTGGAGAAAAGTGTTTACACAGTAATCAGAAGGGATTTGAAAGCTTCACCTTGTTATGCAGATAGTAGGCGAAAATGTAAACCACATATCTATTAAGTGTGTCATTATAATGGTCCATGCCATTGCAAACATGTTATTTGTTGTGCAGAATGCTGTATGAGCCAGATAAAGTTTCATCAAATCACTTGCACATCTGCAGGGATGAATGCAAGGTGGACTCACAGGTCTAAACCATGAAAGCATGTGAGTCCACCTCAACTCAAACTCCTATCCTAGGTTGCTTTGTGGGTCCTGAAAGAAAACTCTCCTAACATGACATTAGACAAGTCATTGAGAAGACATTGACAAGACTATTTGATTCACTCCTTTTTACCATTGCCATGCTCAATGCAAACGTGTTACATTTTGCAATATTATTCATATTTGTCACTGAAAAGCAGTGATCCATGTTTGAGTTACAGAGCTGTCTATTTAAAGAATATACTGTATTTAAGAGAATTATACCTCTAGTATATGTTGCAACACGCTCCATTGCAGTGTATCATAAATGCCTTGCTTGGCATTGCCAGAAAATAACCCTGATTTCCAGGTTGAATGAATAGGATCCTTTGAGTTTAAAGGAGCATAAAGGTGGCATTACATAACCCCCTTGGAACATTGTGCATGGTGTTTTTCTACACTGATTCATTAGCTTAAAATGAATCATCTGCAGCTTGTTAGAGTGAGCGTGCCGCTGACACATTTCCTCTTGGAAGCCCCTCTTATTTATTGAAACCCGAGGGACAATTTACCTTCCATTTTCCCCCACATTACTTAAAATACATTGCACCTGTCAGAATCTACAAGCGATTCATACTACCAGTACAGAAATTATAGTTAATAATACAGTGTTAGGCCTAATGTTCTTCCTAATCCTCTTGTTAAGTACAGTAGTGTTTTTTTCTAAGCCGTAAACAGGCATTAGCTACTTATTTTCCCCTATTTAACTAATTTAATTGCAAGACAAGTTTACTGTTTCCCATTAAATACCCCTTGATGGGGCCGTATTGTGATGATTGATGCAGTCTTGGCATGGGCCTTGCTTGATGCGCTTGATTTATGACAGTGCTGAGCCTGCCAAAAAGCCATGCAACTGCATTTCACCCGTGTTACTCTTTGCTAAGACTTTACTATATTCAATCTGCAAGAGGTCAATGAGTTGATGCTCACATTACAGACTTACTGAATGTTGACTTACTCTTAATATCAAGAAAATGATTATGCCAGCACTTAACCAGTTTGAGGTTTACTGTTACTCTGAAGTTGCTGTTGTGGTTCATTGCCTTTTCATCTATCTCACTGTGAAATTGGCTGGCAGGACAATTACAGAATGAAGAACGTGAATAATTTTGAAACTTGTCATCCTTCATTTGCTAAGAGATTTATGGAAGATGGGTGCCTTTCATTTCATTTGTAACTCACATTTTCCCTCGAAGGCCCAGATAAGTCTGACTGTCAGGCAAGGAGTGGTTCTAATGCACACAGATAGAGTTTCACGATTTGCCCCAAATTCAATCAAATGCAATGACAACCAGATTTCTAAGGTTTCATGGAAATCTAGAAAACTGTGAAAGTTTCATGTCCAATAGATTTGACACTTTTTTAAAGAAGCAGTGCGAGTCGTAGGTCTGAGCATACTGTAGTTTACGCACTATATCATAACATGTTGTATAACATATCTTTCTGTGCTTAGGCCTAATGTCTGTGGAGGTCAACAGTGTTGTTCTGGCTGGGCTGTGGCACCAGGAACCAACCGCTGCATAAAGCGTAAGCAAACACCACCTTACACATTTCAAATGTTGTGATCTTCTGCCTATTTTAGGGTTCACTTTTAACGACACGACACTCTTACGAGTATTGAAATTCATACAGTACAGTACCGTATGCACAGTGTATGTTTTATCAAATTGAATATGAGATCTGGGTGCACTACAGACAAGCACGCCTTCTAGGACAGTCTTTTTTTCTAGTGTCATGAAGTGAAACAGAATGTGAAACATTACATTCTCAAACAGGCGGAGCACAAGCGGCTACTAATGGATGTCCTGTCAAGTGGAATTGCCCTAGAGAAAAGTCTGTTTTGCCCCCATAGTCATGTTTGTTATGTGGCGTTGCCTTTTCCTTTTATGTTAGGTCCTAGAAGGAAAATTACCATGTCTTAGCACTTGGCTCTCATTTTGACACAAGCCCTCAATTATGGGTGGAACTGCTTCCATTTTATTTGACCACAGCATTATTGGAAGTCTTAACTGCCAGATCATTAAAAGTGGAATGGCTTGAATGAATAATGGGCCACATCTTAAAGTGCAATTTCGGCAGAAATTCTAACAACTTGCATGCCATTGCTGTTCTTTTTGTTGTTGACATTCAGCAAGTATTGTTTTGTTTACTCCCACGTCATCTGTGCTCGCGTGTGTCGGAGTTCTAGAGTTCCCATTGCACATGACATAGTTTTAACATAATGATTATCAACTGTAATGAATAATATCTCTACAATCCCTGAATGAGAATAAACATCCCTGCATGTGAACTGTATAACCACGGCCCTCTGTTGAAGACTGAAATAACAGGTTTCAACTAGAGTCATTTTAAAAAGAGTTATCTTTAAAGTTTACAAGCAGGGAATGTGAAACCCACACTTCAAATGGTATTTCTACAGGGTAGTCTGTCTGTCTCTCTGTGTGTGTCTCACACTCTGTCACTGCTGACTCCCCCCAAACCCCCCGCTCTGTGACTAACTTTAGCACTTTCTCTCTGTCACGAACACACACAAATGAATGGACACAATCTGCAACCACAGAAACGTTTACCCATCACGCCGATTCAATCAGAGAGATCAGTCTGATTGCACAACATGCTGATTGGCTGCAGCGGTCTTCTAATTATATATTTTTCCCTTGTGCCACTTGTTTTCAAGTCCCAGCTTAAAGGCAGGGTTAGTTATTCTCCAGAATGCTTGCTACCTTCAAACACAAATTAAATATATATCCCTCCGCAGTGCAACCTCACACATTGAAACACATTGTGAAGCAATGCGTAGTGCTACGGTTTGATGTTGTGAGCGGTGTTCGCCACTTTGTTGATGTTCCTGTTAACCTAGTTAGGGCTGTTTAGTAGTACAGGATTGTTTTTTCAGAACGCACAGAGAATGGTAAATTAGCGAAATGCGAGGAGATGTTTGGTGAATTTCAATCAACATGGACTTATAGCAGCCCAAATCAAATGAGTAAACACTGTAAAAACCTGACCCCCGACCCCTCTAATGTGTCCACGTTGAACCAGGCAGTGCATCAGAAAAGAGACCAGGTCCCCATCCAAACATCTGCTCCCTCTTATAGTTTGGTTCTCACCCAAGTTTGACCAGAGGCGATGTTACGGTCAGCTAACTGAAGCCCATGTCAAGAGCCCCTGGTGCCCAGTCTAGGTTTGGGGTTGAGGAGCCTCCACCACAGACCTCCACGGAGAGTAAAAGCCCAAACCATCTCAATGTCAGTCCCTGTCTCAAAACCATGCAGCATTATCAGGGCATGGCAACAAGAGGAAGCATATTCACGGCAAGGGGAAAGAAATTAACAGTACTGTTGACTGGGAGTATAAGTAAAAACACATCGTGGCTGAGCTAAGTCTAGGAAATTCTCCGCAAAGGGATTGAAGTAATTTCTAATATTAAACGTGTCAGTTGCAGACTTCACCCGTGAGACTGGATTGGGTGTCTTGAGTTATGCTTTCCTAACAATACCTCCTTGTTAAAGTTGGTTGAGCTCACAGCAAATATATGACAGGAATTGGTTCACTATAGTTGTCCAGGGAGTTTGCTTTCTTGTACTTAGAAATGTGTTTATAGAAAGGTCTACGTCTGGGTCTCTGTGGATCTGGGTGGGGATTATATTCTGGCTCTCTAAGAACTACCCCTGGCCAGGTCCTGGTGTGCTGACTGACTGTTTTCTTTGTCAACGTCACAACGGATGGCTAGCAGACTTGTTTGTCTGTGTATTAAAGCAAAATACATCTGTTGGACATATTTCATTATATGTAGATAGAAACACTTCCATAAAAAAGTTGTTGAATTGAACCATTTACATTACAGATAAAAGTGAATAGTTGTTTGTAGGGATGGTCTCACCAACGCCAAACTTGGTTTATTGATGGCGAATAAGACAGAAATATCATCTGTTTACCTACAAGCAAGTTTGTAGCTCTCACTCTGTTGACATGGTGAATCTGTTTTATGGTCAGCCCGGTTCTCTTCACCAAAGTTTGCCATTCTCATTTGCTTTCCCCGAAAAAGACAAAGGGCCCTATTTAACAATCTAAGCGCACAGTCAAAAGCGCTAAGCGTAAACTGCATCTAGGGCGTGTCCAAATCCACATTTGCTAGTTTATTTACAGCGTATAAAATGGTCTTTGCGCCAGGGCTGTACTTACTCTCATCATTATTCATGGGTGTGTTTTGGGCATAACATACGATGAATCAATTATTTTAAATCCAGGTGTGCCTGCATCATCGGCGGATTGCTAGTGTACCAGCGGGTTCGTGAAAGCACTGGAGCAGACCATCTATAGCGAGATCCATAATACATTTTGATGTAGGCTACACGCTAATAATAGTTCACATTGTACTTGTTTAATTTGTAAACCTTTTCATGTTTGTGTGCTGTGTGTTACAAACAGAATGTATGCGCGTTGTGCACCCGCCATATACTGTAGGTGGCACTATATTTATAATGCATTACAAAACATCACAGGAAACAATATGAGCCATACAGCTCATGGCCACCATGCTCATCAGTGAGACATGATGCTTTAATGCAGTACTGTTCCATGTAGTTACCTTCTACACAATTATATATTTCAAGGCACAGTTTAGTATTTTGAAAAACAGGAGAACTATCTCATTGAAACAATGTTGCCCAAATGGGAACTCCTTTTCCAAAACCTAAAAACTGAACATGTTTGCTTGTTTAAAGGCTTTGCTTTGTATGAGAAATGGAAGATATAGTTTAACGTAAAAGCAAGCTGTTTATAACGGCATTATTTAATTTAACATTTTGTAATTGGCATGTTGTAGGGAAAAATAAATTTAACATGCAATGCCTGGGACTGGTGTATAATGATATTTATTCCGAGTTGTGGGTTTGAACGTGTCAGATACCAGATACTAGATTTAAATTGTGCTTATTTGTTTTTCTCATTTTGGTTTGGTGTTTTGTTTGCTGTTTAAACCACCTTAAAGTATATA
>JAODOY010084088.1:0-14645 GCA_025399855.1 Forbesichthys papilliferus
TGTGTGTTAGAAGCCTGATAACGACCCATTCATTAGAATCAGGTGTGTTGGAGCAGGGAGACATCTAAAACATGCAGCGGCTCTCCAGGACCAGGGTTTCCTACCCCTGGCTTAGGTCCTTGGTCCGGAAAACTTTGAAGACTTCTGATTTAGGTATAAGAAACATTATTTTCAAACCGAAAAACAGTATTATAGTGGACACAAAATAAATAATATTATAGTAAATAAATTATAATTTTCTGGAGGTTAAAATAACGGGTCAGGAGGGTTTTAAACACACACACATGCTCACACGCACACACACACACACACACACAAACCGCAGGTATCTAGAGCCTCTACATTACATCAGCCATGTGTGCATGGAATAGTGTTACTGGAGTTTGCACATGCATTGTAGGGCAGAGCAGTCAGATGCTGCCCGCTGCAACATGAGATGATACTGTGAAGCGCCCGTGATGTAATGGAAGCCAGTCTGTCTCCGGTGGTCAGGAGGCAGAGTGCCACCCACATTGGGTGTCATTCTCCCTGCCTGGGTACAACTCACCTACCTCCCAGCGTGTTAAAAACTGGATCTAGGCCTTGGAAACCAAGCAGGTCAGGCCTAAAGTTATCCTCCTATAATGCTACTAAAGGCCTTCTAAGTGTACGCATAAGGTGAGTGTGCTCATATTTACTTACTATATAATATTGACATACTTTAATGCGATTTATAAATGCTTATGTCTTCATATATTTAAAAAATACATTTTGTTTGCTGAATTCTATTGGGTCATGTGCTGATCTGAAAGGATTTATGAACAATACATGTTTCTGGATATGGGCGAGTGAAAGAGCAGTGTGCTTTGACAGGAAATGTTTTTGATGTTGTAAGCCTCTTATCACCTCTGGTACAGGGTGTTGTTACATGTTTCTAGCTCACAGCAGCCCCAGTGAATGTTAGCATGCACACAGGACCCTGGTCACGACAGACTCAATGCAAGCTCACTAAATAACTTAACATGACAGACACACTGTAGACAAACCTTTCAAAAACAGGATTCTTCTAATCTCCCCACAATGTTCTATATGGGACATACAGTACTAAGTGGAAGGGGATGCAAAAGGGAATACAGTTGCTATCCACTTCTATGTATTTTTTATTGCTACGATATTGTTGCAACAGTCGGGTCAATCAGCAGACACTTTCATCCAAATCAACTCACAGTACAATAACAAGTATTCAAGAGCAAGGTGAGACATTCTGCTCAAGGAAGCTGAGGTAGGTCAGGCATGTCAGAGATCGAACACATGGCAGTTTGGCTATGAGTTGACCGCCCTACTGGACTTATGACTGGGTTTAGCAGGCTAACCTGGACATGCCACACAGAGGAGGGTCCAGGCTCCACAAGACAGGACAGGACAGTAGAGGACAGGAGGCTGGGATAGAATGATTGGAGCAGTTTATTTCCACCCACAAAAGCCTGTGTGTGAAGGAATGGTGGGCCTCAGTGTCTCCCTCCGCTGTCGACAGCTGCACAGGAAATTGCGCTGCCATCGCAGGAAATACAGTAGTGCTTCTGGGTTTCCTTGTTGGCCAGTGACTTAAAAGCTGTGCTTGCTTTTTATGTTGTTCGCTTGGCTTTGGCATCCAGCTGATATAGATTCAGTTACTCACAATCTATACGTTAGACTATGTGTGACATTGTTATGTTCCGTTATATATCCCATATATGAATGATCCTCTCTATGTGGGCATATGCTGAAATTAAACGGGATGGCCCCTATAACCTCACCCAATAACACCCATATCACGTTCCATGCTCTGTCACCCAACCATCGCTGCTCTCCAGTTCAGTATCATTTTTTTCGAGGAGCCATTGTGTGTTCGGGTATAAAACATTAAAGCTCCTGGTAACTTGAGAATTGGTGCGGTCCACCTGGCATTTGCAGTAATCTCCCTTGAACCTGATGCTGAAGAAACGTAATAGTGACATGCTTGCACTGTGCAACACGAGTGACTGAACGGTTAGTTTGTCCGCGAACGTGCTGAAATCTGATCAGAGTCCACAGGTTTAAATGCTGAACTGACATTTTCTTAGTGACAGTGGTTTGACTATGTTTTTGTTGACAGATAAGACCTAGTTTTTAGGACCTATAGCCTACACAATACGCTACACAATTAGAGGTCTCATATGTCTAACAATTCTGTGTTTTATTCTACAAGGTTCTAAAACCTGGAAACCTTTGTGTTTCTGTGTGTAGTTAGCATGTTCTCCCTGTGTCTGCGTGGGATTCTTCCGGGTGCTCCGGTTTCCCCCACATTCAAAAAAAGGTCCACTCTCTCCTGCCAGTGCCGTTGAGACACTGGCATATATCTGGAGATGGTCCCTGGGCGCTGCACAGCAGATGCCCACTGCTCCCTTGAGGGATGTGCAGAGAACACATTTGTGACAATAAAAGCACCTTTGCACACAAAATCCTTCCTTTTAGTCGAAACTTTGCCCTCTGTTCATGACGGGCCTATCGCAAGGTCAAGTGTATAGCATCACAGCTAAGTGCAAGTGCTACACAGCTCATTTTCAGGGAGAATTGCTGAGTTGCTACATGGTTGCTACCATAGAACCACTGGTTGCTAAGGAAAGTTGATTGCAAGAAGTCTTTCTAAATAATGTTGTCATGTCATTGATGAGGTCAATATGTAATGAATAATTACAATTTGACTGGGCATCTCTGAGAAATTGTATTTTCTTAAATGTATTATCACATATTATTTTAATTTGTAAAAGTAATATAATAATAATAATAATAATAATAATAATAATAATAATAATAACACATTTTTGAATCACGTGTTTTTAAGCACAACACATTGCATTATGTAGCATTGAGAGGAAATGTTTTACTTTTTAGCTATGAAAAGGTTATACTAAAAGCAGAAATTGTGTTGCTTTTTGAAAAATATTGCCAGGGTAGTCTGAAAAATTGTTAAATGTAATAACAGTCTTTCCCAAGTCTATCCCAAACGACTTTGACATGATGTGGTGAAACACTGCCACCTTTTGCCCCGCTGACAAAACAACAGTATGTGAAGCATCCAGCACCATTAAGTCATTGAAGTTAACTAACAGAGAAGTATACACTTAATTTGGTCTGCATTCACATTTCACCAAAGCACGTAAAAACACAGAGCCACATACGACTACGCCTGACTTCTCAGATTGCTGCCTATGGGTATGTGTGTGTGTGCGTGCATGTATGTGTGGCAGGGGTGGGGAGTAGTCCAGTGGTATGAATATTCCGATCACTTGGAGCTTCTCTCCCGTCGCCATATGATTCCTTTTATCAGGTAGGTAGGCCTACAGCTGTCAGTAGCGGTGACACTCCCTTGTCAGGAATGACCCTGCTTGTAGTCTTACATCGTAAATCTCCATGACACCTCAATAACGCCTTCCTGGTGGTTGACGGAACAACAAATACGAGAAATACGGTATCTCTGCTGGTTTCATGCTAGCAAGAGAGTAGCCTGTAAAACTCTTAATTCCAAAATGTAAGTCAATTAGACCTACGTTAGGCTATTATTTATTTAATCTGTATTGCCTCGTCGGGGCCATAGCAAACATACTGAATTCAATATTTTAACAAAACAAGATGGGAGTAGTGTGTTTTTATTTCCATCAATACGGAATGTGTTTTTCACTAGTATGTATTTGCACTAATGGGATAAACGCCCAGATCACCACCCTGTCGAACGCACCACCCTGTCCCCAGGGACACCTATAGGTCTACTGTAGTTACGACAACCTGTTAAAAATATTGTCTGGAGACTTTGCAGCATGTAGACTGCTCACAGAGCTGGGCACAAAATGCTCGTATGAGTGATTTTGTTTAATCAAAATATAGGACACTGTAATCGGTCAAACACTTCCACCAGTCTCTCAAAATGGCAAATGTCCGAGTCACACGCTGACACAAGCTGACACACACAGACAACACGCCTCCCAACATCTCTCCCTTGCGTCATAACTCCGGCGGTGGTGTAGTTTTCTTGAGCGGCAGGGTCGCCTTTGTATGCTGCTGTTCTCTGGAAGAGTGCGCAACGAACATATCACCCAGTTGGACGTTGGGTTAATTAGATAAGTAGCTATGGTGTTTATCATTGTAAGATTTAAAAACTAAGAGATTTGCGCCATGGAGTGTATAGGAAACTATAGGCACCATTACGCGCCATGATCCAGGTTTGTTGTTTTACGCTCCTTTACTTTTAATGAACTTCTAGTCATATGTAATTTATATTGTCAGTCTGCAGATATTCTCATACATTACAATTCTACCTCTTTTCATTTAATTTTAAAGTATTAAGTTATCTTTAAGAATAAATATGTCGATAGGCCTTTTAAAGTTAAGAGTGATTTGGAATCCTTCGCAACAATTGCATTCTTACCCATGATCAGATTATAGAAAATGCTTATACTGTTTAAAGGGATTAAGCCTACTTGTTGAGAAGGAATGTTTCAATTTTGCCCCTTAACGGGGGTCTAACTTTGCATTTGAGCCGGCACCCTGTGTTGCACTTCTAATCTTGAAAGAGAGGAGATTGACGGGACACTTCATGGATTCAACTAAATTTCGTATGAAAGCCTTATTGTAGTCCTAGATGCCAATTCTGACTCTGAGTGGCTGCCTGACTGTAAAGGCAACCATGCTTAACAGCCAATTACTCTAAATGTAAAACGAGCCAATTCATGCTGCATGAGAAAATGTCAATTGAAGATGACAATTGCAATGGTCGCTGGGGGTCACATTGGTTGTTTATATTCTCTCAAGGCCACAGGTAGCTCAGGCATAATTTGGGGGTTAACCATTTCAAACGTCCAAACTTCAAAAGGCAGATACATAACTATTCTGAACTGTCAAAACATGTCCGCAAAAAACTAAGTCAGAATGTGGGATGGATGTTGTAGGCGCGCTGTGTTCAACAGAGACACTTGTAGCTGCGGTACCATACCCCCATTAGGCTACTGTATGGACAGGATTTTGAAAAACCGGAGGAAATGCCTCTCCTTTAGTTATTTCGTCCAGGAAGCAGAGCCGTGATCTAAACTTGGAAAGTGAAGAACGGATATAAAGCAGGAACTCCAGACATTTCCCAGATATAATGCGCCCAAATGGCCTCATTGTTCTATTGACACTGAGGCCAGGGTGGGAAGTAACTGATTACATGTAATCAGTTACATGTAATTGATCAAATAAAATAAAATATATTCAGTAGGCTAACTGTAATCCATTACAGTTACCAGGTAAAATAGTGGAATCAGATTCCAGGTAAATTAAAATAGATGATTACTAGGATTACTTTCAAATGTAAAAGGGAAGTTTGCATATAATCGTCTGTTCTCTTCATTAACGTCAAACACAAATTGAAATAAAGGCCGTCTGGCATCCTGCGCAACATAAACAGTAGATTTATAGTAGATAAATAGATCGCCAAAACGCAAAAACGCAGTAAATTGCTTTATATAGCATTTCAAAGAACAACGTTTAGGCGTGAAGTAAAATAAAAGTAACGGAAAGTAATCCGATAATGTTACTAAATGTAGGTAATCCAAACATTACGTTACTGATCATGATTTTAATCTGGTAACTAACATATTACATTTAAAAAGCAACCATACCAACCCCGCATTATAATCTAAAAACAAGTGTATGTATGTGAACGTGTGTGCGTGTGTGTGTGCGTGTGCGTGTGTGTGTGTGTGTGTGTGTTAGATTAAATATTATCCATATGGAGTATTTTTTGTATTTTAGTGGCAACAAACTCTAGGTTGTTCAATTTATTTTGAATACAGAGTGCATTTATCAATTACACGTATAGGTTTTGACTGAAGCAGTTGATTTTCAACAATTTATTTTGAATCTTGCCATACAGTACTTATATTAAAAGGCCCAAGGGCTGCCAAGTGAGTCCACAGACAATGATGAGGCATGTGAAACCTTGGAAGATACTCATTTAAGAGCATGTCTGTCTTTTTCATTTATCAGCACCAGAGTAGGCATATTGATATTTGAAGTTTCTACTTACCGTATACAGCCTATATTGTTCGCTATTACCACATCCTATCACATCACAGTGAGTATTATGAGAGCACCACCCGGTGTTGAATATGAGTACGACATGTTTTAAATATTTTAGAGAGAGTAGGCTTGGCCTACTTACTACAGCATAGGCGGCAAAAACATATTTTTTATATTTATATGTATTGATTTTTTTTTCTCAGGATGTGTGCGTAGAAACAGGGCAGGCACAGTCATGGAGTCAGAACTGAACTGCAGCTCCCATTGTGACTCCCAGCGCTGTCTCCTGCAACCAGGAGTCAACAGGCAGGAGGGCATGAACGTACTGCAGAGACTATGCACGCTCAACACGGTGAACACACACAGACATGCTGCCACTCACCACTGTTAGTCATGTTTAACATACATACAGTATATGGTAGGGACTGTACACCTAGTCTAGACACATCTTTTAAACAAGCTTGTTATTAACAATATGGTGTAGTGGTGTTGCTGTATTTTTTTAAATGTATTGTATTTTGTATTGTATACTGTGCAGTTTGTCATCATTATCTTATTTTATTTTATTTTATTATTTACTTAAATGTGTGCTCACATGCACGCACGCACACACACTCACACACACTCACACACACGCACACACACACACACACACACAGCCTGCAGCCTGTACAAATATGCCTGCACATATATATTTGCATTTATTTTTACTAATCTGGGGCTAGGGGCAAAACCACAAATTACTTTTGTTCCCCTAAAGAGTGGACAGTTAAAGGTATAGTCAGCTATTGCAAGCTAAATGTAACCTAATACACATTTTGTCAAATTCAACAAATATCTCCTTGCATATCGCTATTTTACGTTCTCTGTGCTTATTGAAATAATAATCCGATACTACTCCACAATCCAGCTCCGTAAATCGCAAAATGAACAAAGTGGCGAACAGCCGATCGTATCAACAAAGCCGCAGTAGTACGCTTGCTTCACAATGCAACTAGATTTGATTTGATCGATTTGAGCTTGAAGTTAGCAAGCATTCTCGAGAATGATTAAATCTGCCTTTAGGTATTTTGTCTACAGTGTTTATCAGCAATTTAATATAATCTTAGGAAATAATGTTGCCTCAGAAGTTTTATACACACAAATATGAATATATATAATTTTTTTGTTTGTTTGTTTGTTTTTAAACACCACTATTTGGCAAACAGCTTTGCATGCCATATATTTTTATCACATCTTGTTCAAACAGGAAACCACAAACAAAGAATATATGTTATAATTGTAATATATAAACTAACACTTGAGGAGTCAGTTGTATAGTAACATGGCGAGGAAATGGGAGGAGTTAGAAGAGGGAGCTATGAATAGCCTTGACAGGGTTCCTTTAAATGGCATTCAGATGAAACAAGCCATCTAATGTCACACTCTAAATAGCTCCCAGCACTGTGTGGATGAAACACAAACAGTTGGATACGGAACACCCCACACTATACATAACACTCTGCACTACGCCAACTAGGACCAAGGTGAGTCTCTTATTTATATGTTTTAAGTCTGGAATCCACTAAGGTGTAAAGCGGCCAATATAACAAAACACAGCATAAAGTGTACTGAATGGTACCGTGCAGTATATTGAGGGCATGCATGTGCTGTTTATTGGCAATTAATCTAATCAAACTTTAACAACAATAGATGTTAAAGTAAATATAAAGGCTATGCTTCAGGAAAACATGGTTGAGGCAAAATTGAGTTTCAGCTGTAACTGGTTCATTGAAATTATGCTGTATTAATTAATACATTAAAAAAACACATGCTCTCTGAATGTAAATAATCAATAAAAGAACTGAGCAATTACTATTATACAGCTGTTTATACAGCTTGATATGCAATAGAAAGAAACTAAACATTATTATTTTAATGTAAAAGTTAATTTAAGTGCTATAGAATGTCCTGACTTTCTTTCTGCTAACATTGGCTAAACTTCCTCCGCTCCCTCTCGTGTTTCACTGTCAGTAGTTGTTGTTAACGCCCAGCCAAGACAGCTACAGGCCCCCACCCCCCCCCCCCCCCCGATACATTGGCTGACATCTTGGTGGATTTCAGCCTTTATTTATTTGTTTCTCTCAAGAATATGGTTGTAGGAGCACTGCTGGGACAGATATTCTCTTTTTCTTTTTTATTCCCATAGTAATGCATCTGTCAAGGCTGTATAGATAATGATTTAACGGCTGGCAATGTTCCCATATCTGATGTATTATAATTATATTAAGCATGCGTAGTGAACATGCTAACCGTTCATTGTTTCCTAAAGGTGAAACATGCTTCAGCTTCAATGGAATATAACAAAATGTGTTACAGTAAATGTTTTGTAGGCTTACAAAGTATAACTATGCTTGGTCTTACAGGGATACTGGGAAATATAGCTACAGTTTAGGGAATGTTGATGCAGTATTCCATTCCACCTGTTTTATTCCTGGATTTGTTTCCAGATATGGCCACTGCAGGCAGCCTGTTATCTGAAGAGCAGTTCCTCTGCCCCATCTGTCTAGACGTGTTCACCCATCCTGTCTCCACTCCATGTGGGCACAACTACTGCAGAGACTGCATACAGGGTTACTGGCAGACCACTAAACTGCCACAGTGCCCCATGTGCAAGCACAAGTTTTACATGAGACCCGAGCTCAAGATCAACACATTCATATCTGAGGTGGCTGATCAGTTCAGGAGGTCAGTGGCTAGGAAGAAAGACGACAGTGGCGCCACTGGCCAACCTGCGGCTCCATGTGGAGAGGTGTCGTGCGACGTGTGCCACGGGAGGAAAGTCAAGGCATTGAAGTCCTGCATAGACTGCTTGGCGTCGTACTGCGAGACCCACCTGGAGCCCCACTGCGTCCTAGGCACCTTCAGGAAACACCGGCTGATCGACCCCGTGATGGCCATGCAAGACAGGGTGTGCCAGAAGCACAACAGCCTCCTGGAGCTGTTCTGCGTCACGGACCGCGTGTACGTGTGCCAGACCTGCCTTCGAAAGCATCACAAGGCCCACCGCACCGTGCCGATAGAGGCCGAGTGCGAGCAGAGGAAGTCCCAGCTGGGGACGTTGGAGGCCGAGGTGCGCCAGAAGATCCAGGCTCGCCTGCAGAAGGTGAGCGACATCCGGGAGGTGATGCAGGCGAGCCGCGAGAGAGCGGAGCGAGAGGTGGATGCTAGCGTGCAGATTTTCACCTCCCTGCTGCGCTGCATCCAGAGAGGCCAGGCGGAGGTGGTGGAGGTCATTGAGGGGCGGCTGAGGGAGGCCGAGAGGCAGGTCGAGGGACTCCTCAAGGAGCTGGAGGAAGAGATCGCTGAGCTCCGGAGGAGCAGTGCTGAGCTGGAGCAGCTCGCCCTCACAGAGGACCAGCTGTACTTCCACAAGAGCTTCCTGTCTTTCTCCATGCCGCCAGCCACCAAGGACTGGTCCGACACCGTCGTCAAGAGTGTCGTCTACGTGGGCACTGTGAGACGAGCTGCCAGGAAGACGGGCTCCCAGCTAGAGGAGACGCTGAAGGCGGAGGTCAGGCGGCTTTGCGAGGCAGAAATCCAGAGGGTGCAGCAGTGTGCCGTGGACGTGACTCTGGACGGCGACACAGCTCACCCCAAACTGATCCTGTCTGAAAACAGAAAACAGGTCCAGCACGGGGATGTAGCTCTCAGCCTCCCGGACAACCCACAGAGGTTCTACCCAGGCATCAGCGTGCTGGGAAATCAGGGTTTCTCCAGCGGGAGGTTCTACTACGAGGTCCAGGTGATAGGGAAGACAGAGTGGGATATCGGAGTGTGCCGGGAATCTGTCGGCCGCAAAGGGGGGAGCACGCTGAATCCTGATGGAGGCTACTGGTCCCTGGGTCTGAGAAACGGGGCAGATTACTGGGCCCTGGCAAGCCTCCCTATTTCCCTGCCGCTGCAGGAGAATCCACAGAGAATAGGGGTGTATGTGGACATGGAGGGGGGGCAGGTTTCTTTTTATAACGTGGAGTCTCGTTCTCATATCTACTCATTCACTGGCTGTTCCTTCAATGACAGACTCTTTCCGTACTTCAACCCTCGGAGAAATCATGGAGGAATTAACTCTGCCCCCCTGGTTATCACACCTGTTATTTAGGATTTTTCAGAGTTTGCTTTATTTATTGTTTTAGCCCATTATAGTATTTTCCTATTTTCCATGGTTGCCTGAATAAAGTCTTCCCTAATTTAGGCCTGTTTACTTCTCCTATTACTCACATTAGGGCTGTTTGATTTTGTATAAAATCATAATCACCATTATTTTGGTCAATATTGAAATCACGATTTTTTAACACGATTACTCGTTGACATTGCAAAGATGTTGCAGTTACTGCAGTTAATAAACGATGAAACAGAAAACTTTCCTTTAATACATTTCCCGTTGAACTTTCACCCAGAGAGGCCCGAAGGTGCACGTGTGCATGTCATTCAGAATCCAAGGCATAATACGAGCTTACTTGCTAAACCTAATGGGCATAATACATGTTTTTTTCTCGATTACGTTGTTTTTGCGATTGTTAGGGGCCGAAATTAGAATTTTGATTCAAATGTTATTAACTGCACAGCCCTACAGGAACTACAGGAACACATTCCTGATATTTTTACTCTTTTACATTAATGAATACTAAAAAATATATCTGCATAGCATTGAATGGAGATGTGTTTTGTCTTTAAAGAGTTTAACTATCAACAATATTTCTCAAGCATTCCTTACTCCACCTTTAAGTAACTGAGCCAACACACTATGTTTTGCATGTGATACATTGTGTGTGTGCGTGTGTGTGTGTGTGTGCGTGCGTGCGTGCACATGTGTGCAGATGGGAGTGGATCTACACCAGTATCCTCTCTCCCCAGTGTTGTGTGCCGTTATCTGGACTCTGCTGTCCTGTGGGATGCTAATGGCATTTGGTTTTTTCATTTTTACCCTGCGCTTCAGAAACAACAGGTACTTTGAGTCATTCACGCTTCTTCTCTTAGGTGGGACCACTTTAATGAAGATACATTGTTTACTGGTGTTTTTACAACAGGATAGTTAAAATGTCCAGCCCCAACCTGAATGTGCTGACTCTCATCGGAAGTGTCCTCGCCTATTCCAGTGGCTTCCTATTTTCTGTTGATGGACGAACACACTTGCAAGGTGGCACATCAAGAGCTATGCTGCAGGTACACATCATTTGCTCCCCTTTCTATTGAGCGTTGAATCCCTACTGTTGGAAACGAATTACATAGCTGACCTGGATTCCTTTCACATGCAGGTTTATAATCAATGAATCGATTATGTGTGTGTGTGTGTGTGAGTGGACGGACTGTGACTTGACTCTTTCATTCCCAGGTTCGGATGTGGACTCTGTGTATTGGCAGCACTCTGGTGTTTGGGCCTATTCTGGGGAAGACATGGAGACTCTACAGAGTGTTTACCCAACGCGTGCCTGACAAAAGAGTGGTAGGCAGCCTTCCCCTTAGCCCGATTGTGCTCTAATCGATTGCGCTCTAATCAGTCGACAAGCGCTTTTGCATGCATTGAGATGTTCCAGAGTGATACGGCAAAATGAAATTGGCCTCTAGATTGGGCTTCACAAGATGGTGGTTCTCCCCCCCCCCATGCACTCATACTGTATGTGTGCGTCCATCAATATGGCGGGTTGCAAGCTAGCCTGGCTCTGCCTGACAATTTTGCTCAATGAGTCCTGTTTCGCGCCTGTTTATGTTTCCTATGATTCCTTCGTCTTCTCTTCATTTAATTTTGAATTAACAAAAGGCCTACATTTGACAACGCAAGCACTAGGCTAGATCTTGGTGTTAGTGTGGTGGTTCACTCTTTACCAGCTGTCAGTAATAGACCCGCAACTTCCTTGTCGCTGTTTTCTGGGTTGTCCGCGCAGACTCAGAAGGTAGCTGAAAGAGCGTCCTCGCACGAGCATGACGACAGAAATGGTAATTAGGCTGTCGCTAGAAGACGCCCAGTCACTAGTCCACGCCTTGGTGTAGTTCTATCTTAACACTTCCCAATGGTGCTTGGCTAGACGTCTGGTGAGCTACAGTGAGATGAACTAGTTTTGTGCTGCATTTGTGTCATTTCATACGTATACATATGCGTTACTCCTCTATGTGTGCCAGATCATCCGAGACATCCAGCTGATGAGCTTGGTGGGCACGCTGATACTGGTGGACCTTGTGGTTCTGACTGCCTGGAACCTCACAGACCCCATCAGATGTTCACGGTCTATTGGGGCTGCTGTCAAGGTCCTCCCTCTCCTTTCAATGGGTTGATATTGCTTCATTTTATGGACTGTATTTGATATTGGTTAAGGTCCCCCTGAAATGGAAAGACGATTAAGAGTTTGTTTGCGTATCTATCGAAGTCAGCTGCGAGAACAGGCAGAAATAGGTTGCAGGAACATTCTGTACATTTGTTGCTGTGAATACTTGCAGCCTGACCTTTATTGCAGGAGCTACTATTACCAGCTGCAAGAGGTTTGATCTTGCAGTTTCAAAATGCTTCCTTATGCATGGACAACTTGCACGTTATTCAGAGAGACCCAGCTTTGCTTGTTGCTCACTGAGAGTGTCTGGTCTCTACTAGATGGTGGAGAGAGACGTGTCCTACTCTTTGTCTCAGATGGACTCCTGCTCCTCTGTATACGCTGAGCTGTGGGTTATCCTCATTGCAGTACTGAAGGTAATAAAGTGTCTTAAATGCTCATGAACGTGAATGATTGTCAGGCAATTCTGTGTGGATTACAGTGCAAAATGGTGTGCACATCCAAATTGACAATGACATACCTCTAATATTATAGACTTTCAACAACTCAGCTTTTATTGAAATTACTTTACATTTTTGTTCATTCCGGGTTTCTTAATATTCATTCAACATTTATTTTTTCCAAATGTTTTTCCATTTCTCTTCGCAGGGTAGTCTACTCCTGTATGGGACATATCTGGCTGGTCTGACCAGTAACGTCAGCCACCCTCCAGTGAACCAATCACCCACAATCATAACATCCGTCACTCTGGTCACTCTGTCCTTGGCTGTGGTTGTTCCTGTGTCTACTTTCCTGCCGGACTGGCCCAACCTAGTGTACAGCACTATTGCTGGGGCCATCTTTATCTGCACCGTGTCCACTAACTGCCTCCTGTTTGTTCCTCAGGTGAGACACTCGTAGCGTAATGTGTAATCAGACATAAAATGAATGTGGTGTGTATAAGGGTCTGGACACGCTCCATTGTGTAGTGTTCGCAGTATATGCCTACTAGGGTGTAGACCGTAGACCTCTGGTTCATTTTGAAACTATTGGACAGCCGTTAACAAACGGTTTGACTGTTTCTTCGACTGTTTGTATAGCTTCATCTGTCTCTACTACCATTTAGAAACACACACTTGACTTCATCACACTGATGCACCCCCATGGACGCTGTTTGGTCTGCCAACCAGGGGGGCTGTGTTTCCAGCCATTAGTCAGACAGAGAGGCTAAGAGACTCAGCTTATTCTGCATCTGGCATATTGGTATCTGGACTTTGGCTGCACAAACGGAAAGATACTTTGAAAGCGAAACTATTTCACCCAGTATATGAGACACAGACACGTTTAGTGACAAACAGATGCCAACTCATTCAAACTCTAGTATCACTGGCAGCCCTGTTAACTGTTGATAGACAATACTTCAGACAGAGGATTTCTGTTGTGACAAGTCTAGTAAATATAACCGCATGCAGTACCTCCACTGTAGGTTTCTATACGCGTCTAAATTTCCCATGTCTAACAGCCGAGTGTGACTCACGCTTAAGTTGGTCACGTCGTTCATGAGTCAACACGTTGGCTTTGCCAACAGCTTATTGACTATAAGTGGCTGGTGTCAAGCTTATGTTACGATAAAGGAATGCATCTGCAGAAATGTTTTGGCATCTAGCAGTATGCTAAAATACCTTGTATCTGGTAGTGATATAGTGTATCAGTAGGACAATATCATGGAAAACATGATTATTTCGACAATTAGGCTATACGCAGAAACCAATTAGCTACAATTAGCTTATACGCTGTGTTAAATTTTAGCTATCTCTCCTTACAACTCCAAATCCTACCTACAGCAGTTTACACGTATCTAATTGAGTGGACCAGATTAGAACATAAATTACAATCTCCGTTTATCTCCATAGTTGACCCAGTGGCGGCAGTTTGAAGAGGAAAATAACAGCCCCAGTCAGATGGCCAAGTATTTCAGCAGCCCCAGTAAGAGTCAGCCTTCTAACAGCCAGAATGAGCTCTACTACCTTTTGGGGGAGAACAACTCCATGAAGAAGCTCCTGAATGAGGTACAGTATGGCCTTAAAAAAGTAACCTCAGTCATAATGATTGTTATAGTTTCAGGAGATCCTAGTTCACGAAAACTTAAGAAAAAACTTCTAATGGTTAAATGTTATCTACTATAAGTGATGTACATAAACTTTTTGCTTTTTGGGAAGCTGATTATTCTCTAAAGCAGGGGTAGGGAACCCTGGTCCTGGAGAGCCGCAGCCCTGCATGTTTTAGATGTCTCCCTGCTCCAACACA
>JAODOY010084089.1:0-14643 GCA_025399855.1 Forbesichthys papilliferus
CATACATACATACATACATACATACATACATACATACATACATACATACATACATACATACATACATACATTTATTAGTGCTGGGCAAGTTAACGCGTTATTATTGCATCAATGCATTATTTAATTAATTTAAACATAAAAAAAATAAAAATCTATATTTTGAAAGTCTGCTTTCCTCACTGGCTCCAAATACCCTGAATACAAACAGACCATGGGTCAACACAGCAGGGGGGGGTGTTGCGCTCTATTGAACCGAAACAGAGAAAGTGGTGGGGACAGAAATATGGAAAAAGGTCATCTTACTCTTACATGGACATTTTAATTTTAAATCTCTATTAAACGGCGGAGTTGATTGAACCAAAAATATTTGTAATCACCACAAAAATTTATTTTTCTCACTTTTCTCACGCATAATAATTGATGCTAGCAAATCACCCACCCAAAACAAACTGGAGGGAGCAGTGTTTGAATTACCCGTTATAAAATCCTTCATAACTTGGAGAATTGTCTGGTTGACATTCGTTGTTCCACTCGAATCAATACTATCATGAAAGTCTGCCACACTATTTTTGTGCCTTGCGTAACGAAGACTATCGGTATTGTCTATGGCGCAACGTAAAAATATGAATTTCTTTGTTAGATCTGTGATAAGCAAACAGCATATTTGGAATTTGTTAGATTATAGCCTAATGTAAAGTAGGGGTGGGCGGTTTACCGGTATGAACGCAAATACCAAAATGACATTGTGCTATGATATGGATTTTGCCATATCGTGGACATCATGATTAACATTAAATGCATTGTTTAAAATCTAATTCATACAAACTAATTAAAAAAATTTTTTTTTTTTGTAAATTAAATATATTTACTAATTATATGAAATTAAATGAAAATGGTCATTAACTGCAGGCATTTTACTGCCAACGTCATCAAACAAGCATGCACAACATAAGTAAGTAAGTATGTAAGCGAGCATTCTTGGAAGTGAAGATGTGTTAGCATTAGCAAGTATTAAAATAACTGAAAAGAATCCTATTGAGGTTGATTTGTTGTTTAGAATTGGTTTGGCTTCAAGATATCCAAAAAATACCAACAAACAGTATTGTGCAAATTATGCCATCGAACTGTGCTAGCTAAAGGTGGAAACACTAGCAATATTTTTCACCACCTGAAAACTCTACGTGTGTGAATACGAGAAATCTACTAGAATGCATGTAACAAATCCCCAGAGCAGCGGAGCGATTCCACAAAAGTCCATAAGCCAGACCAACATTCAGCCATCATTTGCTAATGGTACTCCCTATTACAAAAAGAGCAAGAAATGGAATGATATAACGGATGCAATTAAGTATAACATAGCAAAAAACATGCTGCCAATTCATACAGTGGAGAAAAATGGCTTCAAAAAACTAATTCAAACACTAGACCAAAAGTACGAGATCCCAAGCCGTAAATATTTCAGCAAGACATGTATGCCAATACTCTACACAGAATGTAGGGACAGAGTTGCCGGCGAAATCCACGCAGCAATCCACGCAAATCTCCACCACTGCAGATTTATGATCAAGTCGTACCGAGCCATACATAAGCCTCACAATTCATTTTATTGATGACAACTGGAAGCTGCAAAACAAGTGTCTTCAAACTTCATATTTCCGGTTCCGGTTTGGCATGGAGAATGAGTGAGACGGGTGTTTTGGAGCTCTAGAACTTTTGTCCTTTTTGCATGTTATCATACTATATTCGAATACGCTACTGCAGCATTTTATTTTGTTGTTTTGTTATTACTTGTATGAGTGTAGTTTATTTACATTTGTGTGTGGATTTTCGTTGTCTATTATGTCAAAACGAGTTATGAAAGTCTCTCCCGTAATGGCGGACGAGGCAGGAGTTTTGAATGCGCTGTCCTCGGCAGTCACAAAGGCAGCTCTTCTGGGACTTCCGTGCAGCTATTTTTGCTGACTTGCCTGCCATCACTGCTACCCACATTCAGTCAACGATTGAGGTAGTCCTGAAGCCAGCTATAGCCGCAGCCCTGGCTCCATTTTCTGCTATGCTAGAGAGCGTGTGGTCCGCAGCAGAGACCCAGGGCCACCGTATCTTCGACCTTGATCTAAGCCTTTTTAGTTATAGCGAGTTATAGTTGCCCTGGAGGAAACAGTATTGCGTCTGAGTTCGGGGAACTTATAACTCACTGAGAGATCGAGGACCTCGAGTCAGATCATGTCGTTGGTGTTCCGGAGAGGCTGGAGGGGTCAGATCCGGTGGCTTTTATGTCCACGTTTTTCACGGAGGTCCTCGGCAGAGATGTTGCTCCCTCTCCTGTGAAGCTGGACAGAGCACACCGCCTGGGCCCACCTCCCGCGGGCCGCTCCGACAACAAGAGGCCTCGGATAATGATTGTAAAGTTCCACAGCTTCAGAGAGAAGGAGATGATCATACGCAGGCAGTCCAGAGATCAGCTTTGCTTCCGCGGCCACAAGAACCAAATTTTTCCTGATTTTCACGTCTACTGTGGCCAAAAAGCGTGCTGCATTCCTGGACGTCAAACGTGCCCTGTGGGAGAAGAAAGTACAGTTCCCTCTGCGGTTCCCTGCTAGGCTACGTGTGGAACAACGGTAAGGCTTAGTGTTTCGAAACTCCTGAAGAGGTTCAAGGCTGGTTCAATCGACACTTTATAAAATAAGATGTAAAAATAAAAGTGCGATATCTATTTTATATTATTTTTTGTATTGTATATGTAATATAGTTTAATATGTTCTTTTATTTTCTTACATATTTTTGTATTAGCTCCTCTGATAGGGGTACAGTTTTTTACCTATCGTGAGGAGGTTGTTTATTTTTCGTAGATCAAATACATGAAAGACTGGTTAATTTTACCCTTGGCTAGTAGCATACATATAGTGTATGTGTGTGAGGGTGGATGAGTTTGCGTAATGTTTGTGTTCCAGTAGTCGACAATCAACATGTGGTATTATATATGTACAGTTGTGCTCATAAGTTTACATACCCTTGCAGAATTTATGATTTTTTGGCAATTTTTTTAGAGGATATGAATGATAACACAAAAACTTTTCTTTTACTCATGGTTAGTGGTTGGGTGAAGCCATTTATTGTCAAACAACTGTGTTTACTCTTTTTAAATAATAACAACAGAAACTACCCAAATGACCCTGATCAAAAGTAGTCACAAGGCTTAGGAAATGTTAAATGCTAATGTATATTAATGCGCGTGTCCTTGCTGGCTGGTGTCCTGGCAAAAGCCGCCTGGCTGTCAGCTTTTGTGCCGCTGCGGCCTGTGATTAGGCTAGGTCCAACCACGGCTGTTAGCAACTATATTCTTATTATTAAGGGCCTAACCACAAAGTGGTGGAGCCCTTATTGATATTGTACACTTTCTTATCAAGAACCTAGCCATGAAGTGGCGGAACTCATTAATATTGTACATTTTATTAGTATTATTATTATTATTATTATAATGGGCCTAGCCACGGAGGCACGTATTGTAATATTGTACGTTTTTATTGAAGTCAATGGAAACCGCTAGAACCGTGTGGTGGTTTGGCACACATGTAGCCTAGGGTCTGACCATTTCTGACGGTGGGGTGACCTCAAATGGTCAAAGGTCAAAAATGTGCCCATTTTGGACTTGCATATCTTATAACTTTCGCCTCGTGCGATGGAAATGTATAAACCTGGTATTCCCTAGTCTCTTGAATTTAACGTGGCATCAACATTTTTCCAATTTCTCCCTAAATTCTTGGCTGATCTTCATCAAAATTGATAGACATGCTCTTTAGACCATTTCGCACAAAGTAACTCTTAATTTTTGATTAAAAAAACCGTTACTTAGCAACCGGCTATCGAAATTGACAGCGAAGCCACCAACCAGGAAGTTGGCCTATATCTTCGCTACGATTTAACCGAGGGGCATGAAACTTAATGTGACCTTTCTCTACTTTGCCCTGAGCCTAAATAAGAAGTATAATTTAAATTCCACACACTATTTTTGAACAGCGCCACCTAGAGTTTTTGAAACTTACAAATGGAATTTCAGGAAGTGTACATCAGATTTACTTGAAACTTGAATGTGACGCTTCAGACTTATGTCCCCTTGACCTTTAATAACTTTGATGGGCGTGGCTTACCATTAGCCAAATTACGACACTATCAAAAAACGCCAATCAGGTAGTGACACTATATCTTCGACACGCCGATTGACATAAAACTTGACAAGACACCTACTCAGTGTATTGACCCTTCCCAAGAAGTTAAATGGCAATGGCTTTTGTGGTTTCAGAACAGCGCCCACTATAATGTCAACATTTGCTCAAGATTCACGTTTCAAGAAATGGTGGTATATCTGCTCCACTTTGACCGATTCAAACCAAACTTAATGGGTAAGCTGGCGGGGTCCTCCTAGGCTGGCCGTCGGTTCTCGTGCCGCTGACGTGCGGCTTGGGTGCCTCTGTGGGCCTCTTAATAGGCTAGGCCTGTTCATGGCTGCTTGCAGCTATATTTATTATTATTATTATTATTATTATTATGGGCTTAGCCACGAACACATGTATAAATAGGGTGTTCTCTGGAGCCACACACTGTAGGGACATTAAGAGCTGCTTAAAACTTAATTGCGCAGCGTCTGAAGCGCGTGGCGATTCAGAGCAGAATACATGCCATGCCCCGACTTGCATAAAGGCGTGAGGGCCCGCCCAGTGTTGCTTTCAATGCTAGTATTATTATTATTCGGTATTACTACATGTATAAATGACACCCAAAAAGTATACCTTTAGGAACTCTGTAATACACTCTGCAAGTGTTTTGTGGCCCTGAATGTTGAGCTCCAGTTCATAGAATCGAGAAGAAAATGGAGATGCACGGCCACACTGGTTACACCTGGAAAACAAAAAGGTTTCACACTCTACTGGGATATAACGTCACTGCTAGTATTACAATATTTCTTACTCTAATTACAATGAAAGACAGTCCTTCTAAAAAGGAAGGCATATAGTAACCTTTTATTCTGATATTGACAAAGTGCTATAAAAATACCTGCAGTGAAGCTAGCTCTATTAATCTGACATGAAAGATTTTTTTTCCATACGACTATAGAAAGATATTAAATATTAGTAGTTATACTGTAGTTCTACATCTGTATGAAACCACCACAGATATCCAATTTATATAATTATTTAATACTCCGAGCAGTAGACCAAGAATCACTTGAATTGTTAATCTTTAAAGATTGTGTAAAGCAAATACAGAGATTTACAAATACTTTATATATGTTAGAAATCCATTCCTTTAAACATGTGAAAACACTGTT
Source organism: Forbesichthys papilliferus (assembly GCA_025399855.1). NCBI lineage: Eukaryota > Metazoa > Chordata > Actinopteri > Percopsiformes > Amblyopsidae > Forbesichthys > Forbesichthys papilliferus. The sequence goes on from JAODOY010084089.1 coordinate 5,327, forward strand.
AACTATGTAGTATTTTATTGTAGTTAGACAGTTAAACTGTATTTCATCATTTCTGTTTAGGATTTTTTGGGAGGACCAGAAACGGGGGACTATAAAACTGTGCGATAAAACAATATATATCGTATGACGATAGAAAAACATCTACAGTCTTAAACTATGCTTTATCGTTTATATCGTTGTTGTGAAACTCACTCTTTACTTAAATAATTTTCGTAATTTGGAGTCTGTATTTTGCACGGATTACTTGTTGACTCTTTACCGGCGAGGCTTTTATTGTAGCCTACTTCCAGTAAGTGTAGTTTTCGGCAGCTCTCCAACTCTCCACCACTGTATCTGCTGCAAAGTAAACAAATCGCGCTAGCTAGCTACCGTACCTGGCAAAACACATGGACATTACATTCGGACATACAGCCAAACCAGGATGTTGTTAAAAGATGATAAAAATGTTAAATTAAACGTCCTATCTCTGTATTTTGTGTCTGTCTGGAAAGTTCCTAGAATATCCAATCTTTCAGACGAGTTATCTTAAAGAAACCACGCATGTTTCTCAACATGATTCCCATGGTCTAGTCACGTTATGCACGTTATGGTCTAGTCACATTTTGGCATCGCACACCAATATACAGAGATGGTCCCCCAATTTGTATACCCCTCCCTGTAACACCATGAGGATATAAAAATCGCGATAAACAATATTATTGTCATTATAAGGGTAGACAAGAAAAGACTAGGGTGAAATGACTGACTATATAGGCCTAATCCTAATATTCGACAAGGGAAGCAGGGAGAAGTTTAACTGAAACACGGGAAACATTTTATATTAACAGTAGCTTACTATTGTCAAAACAAGCATCCAACACACTATCGTGGTAAAGATTGGCTGTAAATTACATTCTTATATGCCCTACACCAGAGACGATGATTTTGTCCAGACGGAGCAGAAACTTAATCCAGTATTTTAGGATGAAAGTTCATGTTTGGGAGATTGTTACAGTAGGTAAAGTAGTGTGCCTTCTAAAGCGAACTCAAAATTGTCATCATTAACAAACTATCAAAATATCAACTTACTATAATCATTTCAGGTTTGCAGTGACATATTCTATGTTTTCTGTAGACCGGTAGACATTTTAATCAGCAGCAGAATGACAGAAGTGCGTTCAGAATTGACTAACGTTCGTGGCGAACATGTTTGCTTTGACCTTGAATGTTTAACTTTTTGTGTAAACAATCCAAACATATTTAAACTTTCACCCTTCATCCAGCGTCAATGTGTTTGCCACCAATGCAACCATTTGCTGTGAACTCAAGCAAATGGAAAGCTATGCCAATTCTAAACACACCTCTGTTCTGCTATTGTCGTGTGACATGAATTAATCGTGTCATTGCTTGGCAAAGTAGATAGGCTACAAACCTCAAAGAGAATGACACAAATGCCGTATTTAGGGCCTGAGCACACACTGTATGAGGACCGTATTGGATCCCTATTGATTTTTTATTTTTATTTGGGGGCCTAAACATGCACGAAAACTCACAAAACTTGGCACACACACGTGTCTTCCCCGGGAAATCGCCGATTTTAGGTGTCTCGCGAATGGGTGTAGCGAAATGGCTCACTTGCACCTCCTACAGATAAGCCCCTCAGAAAATGTCCATACATACAAAAAAAGTTCTTGGAGCAAATTCCTACATCCAAAACGAAGTCGGACATTTTGAATTTAATGGTAATTTTTGCAGATTTGCACACATCGTACTTTAACGAACTCCTCCTAGAGAATTCATCTGATCGACCAATACAAACTGAGTTTTCACTGATGGGCGTGTCCGTGGCGTGGTGTGGAAAATACATGATTCGCCATGAAAGAGAAATTTGGTATAACTTCTGTGTACATGCTCAGAAATGCACCAAACTTTACACGTTTGATAAACGTCCCGCCCTGAAGAATATACTATCTATTTGCCAATATTTACATGAGGTTATAGTGCCACCAACTGGCAACAGGAAATGTCAATTTTTACGCTGTGACGTTTTTCTCCTAGCTGGTTTGATAAATCCACTTCAAAACTCTTAGAAAAGCCAATGATGATGACATTTTATAAATATTCAGAGTTTTCGTTAAACTGCTTGTCTGGGGCGTGGCACATAAAATTCATATTATAACTTCTTCGTACATGCTCAAATAAATGCTCAAATATACATGCTCAAATATATATAACAAATTTTAAGAGATTCATAAGAGTCCCGCACTGAACACATGTACATGTCACAATTACCTTATAGTCAGAGCGCCACCTACTGGCAACCGGAAGTTAACCTTTAACAACGCAGCCCCCGCCGCACGTTTGAACGACATGTACAACATTTCTGTTGCATATGAATGACGTGTAGACGGACAGAAAATGTTGGTGCGATTTCCTAAAACCAACAAGAACTCGGCCATTTTAAATTTCATGGTCATTTTTTGGCAATTTGCACGCTTCGTACTTTATTAAACTCTTCCTAGAGAATAAATCTGATCCACTTCAAATTCAGTGGCATGACAAGACACTGATGAAGTTGTACAAACTGAGTTTTCAGTTAAGGGCATGTCCGTGGCGTAGCGTTGAAAACGTAGTATTCGCCAAGAAACATCAAGTTGTTGTAACTTCTGTGTACATGCTCGTATCTACACCAGACTTTACAGATTTGATAACTGTCCCGCCCTGAAGACAAAAGTATGCAAATATTCACTCAAAGACATAGCGCCACCTACTGGCAACATGAAATGTCCATTCTTATGCTGTGATGTACTGCTCCTAGCTGGTTAGATTAATTTACTTAAAAACTGTCTCAGACAAGGCATAAAACCCTGACGATGATATTATGTAAATATTCTGGGCTTGTCTGGGGCGTGGCAGCGAAGGTAAATCCTTCGCCAAGACGCATCAAATTGTTGTAACTTCTCCATAAACGGTATGGAGTTTTCTGTAGAACACGCGATACTGACACAAGCCCAGCGCTTGAGAACAGATAATGCTTGTTATATTTTCACACTTTTGAAATATAATTTTATATACTTGGTGACTTTTTATTCAAATTTGGCTGGGTGGTTAATATTACCTTTTTCTGTTGTGTGACAAACTCAAAACACAAATTTATGTCTGCTTTACACAATATTTAAATGTGTTCTACTGCTCAGCAATGTCAAATACTCTTAACAGTAGAATATGTTTTGCTTGTTAATTCTAGTATATTTTGTGTTGTGGAGCTCTTACACAGTCACATATGAGAACTGTCCACAAAATTGCTGCTGAATGACATTCTGGAGGCTGAGATTTTTCTGTTTGGACATTGTGTCTTCCAAGAGAGACAAAAAGAGTTTTGAGAACTCCTGGGCATCCTGAAATTGCAAAATTTTGAGAAATATTAAATTGAGAAAGAAACTGTGCACTGAGACTCTTCTGATTTAAGAACAAATACACATTTACCTGTTGCTGCCCTGTATCCAGCCCCAGTGCTTTGACAAGTCCCGACGGGTCAATGTACCGTCTGTTGCTGTTTTGTAGAAGTGCAAACAAATACTGGAGATGCTCACAGATTGACTGTGGCTCATAATCTGTAATGCAGAAAAATAGCACATCAGAATAATTGTATTACCTTGACAGAAAATGTCCTACAGAATGGCAGCAAGGCAAAAACAAGACACGCATGACATGATATATGTGGTGAGGTCAGAATGTTTACAAATATAAAATATATTTAATACAAGGATTTTGTGACTAATAATTTTTGGAATTAATTTAGTTTTGTATCTAGTATTTTTGCACCAAAATAATTAGTAGGGCTGAGTACTATTACCAATCATTAAAAGCAGACAAATTATATAAAACTAACTTTTTTAGTGTTACATTTGCGGATCTGGAAGGCCTTCCAACTCATAAAAGTTGAAGAGAATTCAGTCAGTATCCTTTGAGCTGTCTACATTATAAACCATGTGTTTCAATAAGCCATTTTGATTTAGCCGGTACTGTTGGATACTATTGCCAAGGATATGTATCACTATACATGGGTCATGATACAATAGGATACATATTGCAATATTCACATAAATTAATTACATTTTCAAAATAGAGCTGAAAATACAACATGCTGTTGTATCACCTGAGTAATATGTACATCAAAATATATTGCTAACTCAGCAGAATAAATTACTTAGTAAAGCTAGAACTACACCAAGGCGTGGACAAGCGACTGGGCGTCTTCTAGAGACAGCCCAATTACCATTTCTGTCGTCGCGATTGTGCGTGTTACACGCACAAGCCAGTGATGGCTCCTGCTCAGAATATTAGGGAGGGCAATTGTTTTGGTGACCCATTTAATAGCCTAGGTAAATTAAAGGTATCTAAGTCATTCTAGAGAAAGCTTGTCAAAAACATCTTGCTTCTGTCAGAAGCTCTGTCCACCACACACTGAAAACACACAGCAAAGGCTAGGATATTGTTGTGTGGTGTGATCTGCACCACTTTGTTAGTGTTAGTATTTACAGAGGCAGGGCTGTGTATTGGCTACAAACATCAGATTTTATCCAGCACAAAGAACAGGCAGCAGTCCAATGAGATATAGCCTATTGTGAATTGACAGTGAATTTGCTTACTGTAGCTTTAAGTCAACTAGCTATTGTCACATTGCATTGTAGCCTACAATGTTTTGTTAGAGTTAGTCGCCTCACTACCCTTAACAAATTTCTGACCCAAACCTAAACTTAACCCTTAAAAAGATAACCGTAAAGTAGTCTACCAATTAATCAAATGAATGTCTTAAAAAATGAGGGCTACAAAACATAATGAATTAAAATGAATTCACAATAGTCTGATTTAGTGGTCATGTTATTTTCATGGTTATTTTAGATGTAGCAAAAGACTCTCGCCCAATCTCTCTTACAGTACGGCAGTAGGCTATATAGTCTCTACAGCCACCTTGGTTAAAGTGAATGCAAAACATTGACGTTTGGCTTCTGTTTAGATATTGATAAAAATGGTTATGGAAAAGCACTATTGCATACACATTAGACAATCCTACCAATTAATATTACTATTATGATATTACTTCGCAAGTCATGCAGACAAAGGATGAGACACAATCCATAATGTGCAGCGACTAATCATTCTAGGTCATGTTGCGTAGACAACAAATACCTACGAATGTTTTGTTTGACGTAAACACGTTAGTGCAAGCACTCCCAGAAGCCATAGAGAATGCATTGAAGAGCCTGATTTGTAAAAAAAGATATTAGCTTGGAACGTCTGAGAGTGGTAAGGACGATTTTCAGCCATTTTGAAATCGCCCAAAAAAGGGCTGGAGCCTGGCTATACTTACTCCATGGAACATTGGATTAAAATATTTAGAGGCAGGACAGTCAGCTACCGTGGTGTACACTTGTAAAGTTGGAAAATTCCCTCCTCCCTCTTTCTCCCTTTGGCAGTGCATCGCCCAAGGAACAAGCGCATGCTCGTGCGAGGACGCTCTTTCAGCTACCTTCTGAGTCTGCGCAGACAACAAAGAAAACGGAAACAAGGAAGTTGCGGGTCTATTACTGACAGCTAGTATAGAGCGAACCACAACACTGACACCAAAATGTAGTAGCCTAGTGCTTGTGTTATTAAATGTAGGCCTTTCTATGCCTTTTGATAATTCAAAATTAAATTAAGAGAAGATGAAGGAGTCATAGGAAACAAACAGGTGAGCAGCACGACGCATATCCATCCATTTGCAGAGATTTGGAGGTATCATGTTGAAATGCAAACAGTAAACATATCTATTTTTTTTTTCTTCTTTCCAATACATTTTATTGAACAGGTTTTCAGTTTTAACAATAGACAGCATTTGAGAGGTACAACACTGTTCAGTTTTTTTATATCTTTGACAATTTAACCCTCCCACCCAGCCTCCCCCTCCCAATAAATCTTGCTGCGCACCCACACACAAAGGATATATTTGGAAAAAAAAGAAAAGAGAAAATAATAAAATACATGCATTTTAAATTAAAAATAATAAAATTGGGGGGAGGGGGGGGGGAATTAACATAGCCCAGTAAATTAATTGGAGGGTAGCCTCTTTAAGTTCTGGAAGTAAGCAATAAAAGATTGCCATTTTTTATTAAAGCTGGCAGCAGAGCCAAAGATTGCCATTTTTTATTAAAGCTGGCAGCAGAGCCCCTAAGTGAGAATTTGGTTTTTTCTAGTTGCAAGAAAAACATAACATCCCCAAGCAATTGAGAGATCGCCAGGGGGTGGGCTGACTTCCAATTCAAAAGTATTCTACGCCGGGCCAATAATCATGTAAATGCAACTGCATCCACTTGTCTGCGTGACAGGGATGTTAGGTCTGAGGGAATGCCAAACACTGACACTAGGGGGCATGGCTGCAGGGCAACACCTAGCACCTCAGACAGAACTCGAAATATAGAGTTCCAATAGTTGTCCAGGGCATTGGGCAAACATATGGGTAAGGTCACAGGGGGAGGCATGACATCTATCACACTAGTCTCTTACACTGGGATATATACTGGCCTGTCTGGTCTTGGAGAAGTGCACTCTGTGTACAACTTTAAATTGAATAAGACCCAGACGGGCACAGGGTGTTGTAGAGCGTATCCTTTCGATCGCCTCATCCCACCACTCCTGCGTAAACCCAACCCCCAAACTCCTGCTCACAAGCCAACTTCGTTTTGTTACTAGAGTGCTTGTCTATGGACATGATGCATGTGTAGATGTGGGATATCAACCCTCTCTGACAGGGCAACAGAGACAGCACAGTGTCCCAGGGTTGACCTGGGGATGAGGCGGGGAAATCAGGGAACTAAGAAGAAGCAAAATGCCGTACCTGAAGGTAGCGGAAAAAGTGTGAGCACTTCGGGGAAGCTAACAAAACGGTCTCCATACATGTCCTGGAAGGTCCCAATGCCCTTCCTGGCCCACTGGGAGAAGTCAGTATCCACTATGGATGGGAGGAATGCGTGGTTCCCATCAATAGGGCTCAATGTGGAGGCAGAGGAAAATTTAAAATTGTGTCGAAACTGGTACCAGATTTTAAGGGTAGAGAGCACCACCAGTATAGCGAGATTAGGATATTGGAATAGAAGAACAGAGCAAGGCAGACATAGAGGTAGAGATGCAGGACCATGAATCAAGATGGCACCATGGCAAGTCTGAAGCATGTAGCCAGAATGGACGTTTTTGAAAATTGGCAGCCCAGTAGCAATAAAAGGAAGTTGGGTAACGCCAGTCCTCCTCCAAATCTACACCTCTAAAGCAGAGATTTACTGACCCTGGGTGCCTTTCACGCCCATATGAATGAGGAGATGGCCAGGTCAATTGACTTAGAAAAAAGATTTTGGTAGAAACAAGGGAATACAATGAAAAAGATAAACGAATTTAGGCAAACTGTTCATTGTCACTGCATTGATTCTCCCTATAAGTGTAAGGGGTAAAATACCCCACCTCTGGAGATCAGACTTCATCTATGTGAGACGAGGAGCAAGGTTTGAGGTGAAAAGAGACTAAAATGAACAAGTCAGATTTACTCCAAGATAGCTAAAGCCAGAGTGGTTGAGTTTTAAAGGCAAGTCAGGTTGTCATAGCTGGAGTGCCGCCGGGTTTATTGGAAAGCATTCACTTTTCTAGAGATTTAACTTGTAACCTGAGAAAGAACTGAAGCTGTCCAAAATAGATAGGATAGAGGGCAGGCAAACAGCAGGATTACTGACATAAAGTAGCAAATCATCTGCATACAGTGACAGCCTGTGATCAACCCCTTCACGCGAAACACCCTGAAACGTGGGAGACGCCCGCAGGGCCACAGAAAGGGGTTCAATTGCAATGGCAAACAGTAGCGGGGACCAAGGACATCCCTGCCTAGTGCCACGTCCTAAGGAAAAATATTTGGAACAAATGTCATTAGTGCAGACACTGGCCTGGGGGGGATGCGTACAGGAGGCGGACCCATGAGCAAAAATTCTCCTCAAACCCATATTTCTTGAGAACGGCAAATTAATATGGCCACTCAATTCAATCAAAGGCTTTTTCTGCATCAAGAGAAATTACAAACTCAGGATACTCCGAGACTCGGAGTAGAGCCGCTGCTCCTTTGCATCGTAAGGAGCCAGTTCAGGTGGTACGGGCATCTAGTAAGGATGCCTCCTGGGCCCCTCCCTTGGGAGTTGTTCCAGGCACGTCCAGCTGGGAGGAGGCCTCGGGGAAGACCCAGGACCAGGTGGAGAGATTATATCTCCACACTGGCCTGGGAACGTCTCGGGATCCCCCAGTCAGAGTTTGCTGATGTTGCTCGGGAATGGGAAGTTTGGGGTCCCTTGCTGAAGCTGCTTCCCCCGCGACCCGACTCTGGATAAGCGGGAGAAGGAGGATGGATGGATGGGAAGAGTAAGATATCATAACCCTCCTAAGGTAGGTCATGAGGGTCTCCCACAAAAGAGAATGGGTTGAGACTGGTTGAATGCTAAAAAGTCATCAATGGAAGTGGAGATAAGGTTGCAGAAGTCCATGTCGGAAAGGAGAAGAGAATTGAAACTCTAACCCGGAGAAGAACGGGGGTGACCCGAGAGGGCAATGTCAAGGGTGACGGGGCAATGGTCAGAAATGACAACGGGTAAGTATTCAGAAGAAGAGAAGAAGTGACCTTTGAAAGTAAGGTATGATCAATAAAGAAATAGTTAATACGAGAAAAGGAGTGGTGCACCTGTGAGAAGGAGTATTTACTTGCCAGGGGATACAGGAACCTCCAGCGATCAGCACAACAAAATCCGAGAAAGCTTTTGACATGGCAGAGGAAGAGGCATTCCTGGAATTGGAGCGATCCAATGTTGGGTTGCAGACACAGTTAAAATCCCCACCAAATATTAACCGATGGCTAGAGAAGGGAGTTTTCCCAGCAACCAATTAGCAAAGCATATGTTTTGCACTACTGGTGTATGGCAAAGTGATCGGGTTATAATCAGGTATCTATAATCAGTAAACTGTACCCTATTACTAACCAAAACAGCAACACTTCTTGTCTTAGTTAAAGTGGGAGTGATAAACCTGAGTGTATCTAGAGTTTCGCAATCTTGCATGATCACTATTGCGCCAATGCGTCTCCTGTAAAAATACTATGTCTGCCTTAAGCTTCTTTAGGTGGGAAAACACTCTAGATCTCTTAACTGGGGAGTTTAAAGCTTTAACATTTCAAGATACGAATGTGATGTAATGTATGTAAGACATCTGAAAAAGGTCACAAAGACTGGTATGGGGCCCTCTTCACCCTCGTCACCAGTTGCTGTTCATAT
>JAODOY010084090.1:0-14642 GCA_025399855.1 Forbesichthys papilliferus
TTCCGGCTCAGCTCTCTTTTCGTCACCATGGTGCGGTAAAGCGATTGCAATACCGCTCCCGCTGCTCCAATTCTCCGGCCAATCTCTCGCTCCATAGTCCCCTCACTCGCAAACAAAACCCTAAGGTACTTAAACTCCTTCACTTGGGACAAGGACTCATTCCCCACCTGGAGTAGGCACTCCATATAAATGTTTTATATTTTTTGTATATCAAATAAATATATTAGCCATACATGTATAGCACTCTAATGAATATAGAGTGTTACAGGCAGAGTCAGGTATTGCAAATATATGGCAACATCCAGATTCAGCACAGCGCAGTGCTTGTCCATTTATACTGTATATATACAGTCTATGATGTGCACATACACATGTGTGTTAAGGGGACACCAACAGTCCTGCTCTGGTGGCCATAAATTACCATTTACCTACTAAACCAACTTCTAAAAGCAACGTTTATGTTCTGAAACACAAATGCTGCCTCCTACTGCTTTAAGATTGTCATTTTTTATCTTTAATGTCATTTCTTCTAAGTTCTTCATCTCCCTATTCCTCTGTGACACACACACACACACACACAAACACACACATACTCCAACTGTGAGGTGTGTTGAGATAAATAAAGTCTCTTTCAGACTGCTGAGTGCATGGTTCAGACCAGCTCATCCCCACGTGTGCGCACCTCAGATAGGTGCAGCATATTCAGGCAGTCTAATTTATGCTTTTATCCAGTACTGACTGTGCGTGTGTGTGTGTGTGTGTGTGTGTATGGGGTGTGGGCAATTTTGCGTGAGTACATGACATGTGGTGGCACGATATGACTGCAGGTGTGGATATGTGATGGCTATGCAATTTCGTGTTAATATTTACCTAATACTTCCTGATAACATGTTGCTTGCAAAAGCCATGTTTGAAATGCTCCAATCCAGCAGCTTCTCAGGGTCTCTTTTGTTTTTTAAGTCATACGTTTCACAACAATTTAAACTTTTCTTGAGAATTTCTACCTCCCCTGCTGTTGCGTGTGCGCGCACGTGCGAGCGAGAGAGTGCATGCTTTTGCTGAGCCTACAAATGTAAGTGACTCGTTTATTGCAATGTATATATTGCTCCACATGAACTAATGCTTTTCTATGTGATTGTCATAGGGATGTGGTGGGGCCATTAGTTTAAGGTTGCAATAGTAGCCACTGCAGTGTGTCTGCTTTACAGTAATATGGCAAAGTATTTCCACACTATAGCCAGGCTGACAGTTGTAATGGATGTGTCGGGCTGAGGTTACAAATCAGGCGATGGGAAGTGTCGGTCGACCTGGCTGAAATACTGCCACTGCACCCTTAATTTTATCACTGACTTTATGGACCTGCTTTTCCAATGAACCTGGAAGATAAGCACCCAGAACTCGTGTTTATCAGAGGTGCAGGCTGAGGAGGCGGAGGCATATGACAAGCACAAGTGGTACCTAAACGGCTCAGAGTTAAGCAGAGTTGTCATTTATTTTCCCAATATTCATGCTTCCAATATTAACTGTTTTCTCTGTGGGCCCTGTCGTCGCCCACACTAACAGGACCACTTGAATGCCCTACTCTATATTCATATTGTTCCATGAGGCAACCTTAATGAAGTGACAGCCAGCAGCGAACTGACTTTCTGCATGTGTGGGTGTTGTCATCATTCCTAAACAACCATCGGAGCTCAGTTCAGTGTTAAGTGTTGTTTAGACAATAATGCATGAATTGTGTTACAGTGCCCCCAGTACCAATAATGTTGTATGTGGGAATGACACATTCCCGTGCACCGGTTTAAAACCAATACAACTACACCTTTTGAAACAAAGGCTTCAAAAATGTTGTTCCACTTTAGGATGCCGGCAATAAGGGTCATAAATACGATGGCGGTAAATAAAGTAAGTGTAATTAAATAAATAGCTAGCAATGTACTCAAATAGAGGCTCAGTAAAAGGCAAGCTTGTTGAATATAACGTTTGTTTTTTTTAGGGTCAGAGCAAAGTTCAGATAATGGAGCAAAGCTTCAGTAATCCGGTCAACGGAAGGAGCAGACTCCACGTAAAATGTGCATGCAAGACATCCTCTTGCAGGTTAGGTTCAAGTGACTGGAGACTTGTAGGTGCGTGCGTGTGAGATGTCTAAATAGAAATATGTCAGACAGGCATGATATAGACAATTATTGCGTTAGCTCTGTCGACCATCAATAGAAAATTGACATTTTCCTTAATTTGAAGATGTTCCTTGTTATTGATCTTAGCAGACCTATTGTCCAGTGTGGTGACACGTGGGTTCATGGAGTGTGCTTGTCCACAGATCTGAGCAGAAAAGGGTCCACAAGTCGATGCTCTTGAAGCTGAAGTGCACCAGCAAAGCCCTCGCACATAAATCACCAGTAGAAAGGGCTGCAGGGATAAACACCAATTACTATGCATACTCACACTCTGGATCTCCCCATTAAGATCGCTGCCTGTTGTGGGCATGCATGGAGCCACTTCCTGACCGGGACTGTACAATAAAACACGCAAAACGGAAAGGAATCCTTTTCTGTGTTAATTAAATTCAAACAAATAAAATGAATGAACGGTTTGAGGGAAGATGGTCAGAAGTCTCTTCATGCCGCTGTCCCACTGTCGTCTCCTACATTAATATTACAGGCACTCTGTGCATGATGTGCATACTTAGTATGTTTTGATGAAAGTGTGCAAAGAGCAGGCCTGTGTTTTATGGCGTTTACACGCCAGCACTCTTTAGTCTGGTTGAACTCAGTTTTGTTTACCCCTTGGTGCGATTCATTTGGAGCAGGTGTGACCATAGTAATCGCACTCGAGTGCGGACCAAAACAACCATTTCAAGACCCTTGAGAGGAGGTGGTGTCGGTTTGGTTTCAAGGAAACACTGAAGAGGTTTGTTTGTTGTGGGAATGTGATCCTACCTAACTACCAGGTGTAGTCTGCGAGTTTGAGCTAAACGGCTCCTATATATCGAGGTGTGCTTTGCATATGCCCAGATATTGCTCAGATAATTACCACAGTCATCTCCGCCATTGTACCATGTTAAATAGTCCAGAGTAGAATACCTCGTTCTTGTATTTACTTTGTTGCTCTCACCCCAGACACATTTGACACAATGTGAACATTCTCAAGTAGTTTGTTGTGATGAATTTTGGTGCACTTGGATATTTCGGTGTGAAAAGAAACTCAACAAAAGAGAAAATTCTCATCAAGATCATGAATTGATTCGGGCTGGAGAAAATGAACTACTGTATCGTTGTGAAAATACATTCACTCACTGCAAAAACTATATCTACTGTAACTTAGTGTGATAATCTTGTTTTTAGATGTAAAATCTAGTTGGACTTTTTTCTAATCCAAATGGCTTATGTAGTGACTTAATTTAAGTAAATGTGCACTAACTTTAAGAAATCTTATTAAGTGAATTTCACTTACTGCACGGGCAGCCAGTTTTGCTTGTTCTAAGCATTAGTCAGCTCATAACTAATATATTTGCACTTACTGTATATTTGATAGGGCATTTTTGCAGTGCTTTTTAGGCAAGCCATTAATTCTAAATGTTCAAGAAGTATGCACGTATTATGTTTGTTTTTTTATGTCCCTCCTTTTGCATACATCTTATAGAAACCTCTTTTACAATGTTTAACATGTTCATCTTTTACATCCTCTGTTCTTCTTAAGACTTTTTCACACATGCAGTATATTCCTGCATTTTACAGGGTCCGTTCCTGCAAGGGGTCATATGTGAACAGGAACCAGGCACAATATACCTGTACTGTATATCTGTTCCTCAATTTATCATTAGCAACATTACAGGTATGGCTGTTATGCGAATAAAACATAACCATCGCAGACGAGAACGTCATTGTGACAGAAGATGTTTTCACATGGTGTGATCAAACCAATGACAATACTGTATGCTAGACCATATGTGTATTTACCAGTTAAAATATATATATAGTAAATTCCTTGAATGTTAGCCTACAACTTTACACTCATTTTTACAATCTCCCTTTCTCTCTCTCACACGCTCGCTATATCTCGCCCGTATTTCCAGGATACTGTATACAATTTGCGGGCGTTAGGGAGCTGCTGTTAAAAAGGGGGAGACTCCCTGAATTTTCGGGAGACTTGCAATGTCTGCATATTACAAACGCAAACTGCGTGAAGCAAGCGAAAATGTAAGCCGTAAACTGAAGTCCTGAAAACGTTTATTTGCTCATGGCGCTTGGCAGGGTCCATAAAATGTTGCCTTAGCTACCGCCACCTGCTGGACTTTCCAGCCTACAGTAAATATTCCGGCGTTTCGTGTGGCATGCATAAACAGGTTGGTGCAAGAGGTAAATATACCTGTATATAGCTGCATGTGTGATAAGGTAAAATACCTAGCTGTACCTGCACAGTCATGCAGTTAATTTACTAGGAACTATGTGTGAAAAGGGCTTTAGTTTGATTCAATGCTTCAATGATTTAATGAAGAATCATGATTTATTCTTGTAATATATAAAGCTGTCTACTTACTTTTTCACCCATGCTTGCAGAATAATCTGGTGCTTTCTTTGTACCTGCAGAAGTGGGCAGTTGTGGTTACTTATATGGTGGTCGTGTCACTATAACTATACTAATGAGGTAAAACCACAACAAGTTACATGTAGGGATGCTCATTTTTACCTTTTACAGTTTTCTGTACTTAATTTCACCACCATTATCCACATTTCGTCACCTGAATAGTTCACAGCATATATTTTAATTTTCATGAACATGAACACGGTGAATGATCAGAATTGAAATTTGGTTTTACATACATTCAGTTTGTAGTGCTTGACAAGGTGTTGCAATCACTGAAGAGTCTGTTTGATCATCATAAAAGCACTAGATATTTAAATGAGGCAACATGCATTATCTGTGTGTTCTTCTGGACACACTTGAAATAACGAGAACACCACAATCACAGACATCTGCAGAATGGTTTGACTTTTGTGAGTGTAAATCTGTCCACTTACTGTAAGTATACACTGTACATTGTTAAAAATGTTTAACAGGGCAATTGACATGATGGGCATTTACCAATTTGAGTAATACAGTATGTCTATATGTATGTGTAATCACACCTGCGGTTTTACACATGGATCAGTGAATGTATTCATGTCTTTCATATTTTTTGTCTGTATCAGTCCAAATACGTAGGAGAAATTCCAACAGTCTAAAAAACCCAAAAACCCAAACGTCCATATGACATATTTTTATTTATTTATTTGCCAATATTTACATAATATTAACGTTTTTGGAGGATTTTACATCATTGTAATAAAAGTCAAATGAGTGAACATAATGAGTGAACATATGTAAACATAATAAATACTGCTGTTTAAAGTTGTACATCTCTAGTTTTTGCATCTGAATTCATAATTTCTTGGAAAGTCTGACAGAACGTGACAGCAGTTTTTGAACTTATGTCTTATTTGAATGACTATCCTTTGCTCAGTGCAAAGGCATGCAATACTGATACCTAGCATTTAGAAATAACTACAGCTGTTTTCCTATCAAGTATTTCCAAGCAAGCAGCTGATTTGTTATGCCTAATAAGCCTACAGTATACATGGTCCATGCTGTAGTGATAGCTCATGCAGAATGCTTCAGTTGAATGCTCTTTCAAATGGATAATTGTGCCAGCGCGTGTGCTACTGCCGACGGTCTGCTGTGATGTGCGCATGCTTGTGCAATGAGAAACAAGGAAGCAGAGGACATGGCAAAAAGCCTCGTGTTGTCACAGAGCTGAGTGGTTTTCTTGACAAACGGGGACCACTCCAACCTGTAAGACGTAAATGACGGATGATGGATGCTACTAAACAGTAGGCGTTAAGAGCCACTTTGTCTAACTGAAGTGTGAACTTTAACATCTTCAGCATGCATGGAAAAACCTTGAAGAGCAAAATAAATGTGATTACTGAAAAGAAAAGAGAACATTTTAGTACATTTTTTACTTGGGCACATAGTTCTGTATACTTCCATACAGTGAAATACATGACAAGAGCACATATTTGTCACAGTGGATGTAATGGAGGTAGGTAGTCTCACAGAGCCAGCCAGCCTTAACTTGCAAAAAGTAAAGTCTCTAGGACATAGTGCTGGCTACCTCGGTCAAGAGCCGCCCACTTGACAGGAGCGGTATTTTCATTGTTATACGCGATGGCCAACTACATTACTCAATGACCAAAACAGACAATAAGCTTAGAGGAATTATTTTGGAAACTTAATGACATGAGTCTGGCTGTTGTCAGGTCTTACATATCTGTAGGCTAAGGCTACTGCTTAAAATAAATGGAAAGACTCAAATGTATAGATTAAACATTGTACCAGCATCATGCCACAATTACGTATTCAGTGAGTGACAGTGCTTTCTGATATGTAGTGTTGTCAAGCTTACGTATATGTATCAGATGTTCAGCACAAGTTGCTTACCTGATGTAGTTTTAATGGATGGAAGAGGCTGAGACAATTATCTTAAGCAATACTTTACAATTATACAATGTCAATGCTGGTACACTGATATTATATCATATAGATTTAAGAGGTCTGGAATAATTTATGAGCTACCCCTAAGTGTGTTTTCACCAAAAAAGAAATTCCCAAACATTTGCTGCTTTGTTTGAAAACACAGTGTATAAAGGTGAGATAATATTTTCTTTGGCTGAAGATGCTGCACAATCTTTGTATCACTTTACTTACTAAGATGTAATGGACCTCTGCCTGATTTCTTTTGTTTTTATTGTCTTAACTCCAGTAGATGACGTTTCAAGCACCAGAGTGTACTTAGTATTTACTCTGCAGGTTTAAAGACTAAAATCAGACTTCATTCTAAGTTTCTTCATTTTTGGCATCAGCCAAGAAAACAAGAACAGAGTGTGCTTAGATCATTCAGCTACAGTTGTTTGTTCAACACAAAGCAGTTTTACAGTGGCAGGAACTGTAACACGGTTTATTGTGCATCTGTCCTACTTCTATGTTGTGCTTACAGCCAAAACAGAAGCAGCTGTTTCATTCTCAAGATGTGTAAAATTTAGATTAATTTTGTCTTTCAAATGTTTGCCGGATAACATTCTTACAGCAGCATTGAAAAAAGTAATGCTGCAACGTAACTGTATTGTAATAGCAATATACTCAGATTATATTCAAAGTTGAAAACACTTCATATGAATGTATAAATAATGTGCACTGTTCAATATGTCAACACATTTTTAAATGCTGTAAAACCCTCCCCCAAACATGACCTCTGCTCTACAGAGGTCATAAAGCATTAACTTGTCAAATGATATGCATAAGACACTGGATGCATAGGAATGAATCTTCAGAAAGATCTAGGTTCAACAATCAAGACTATACTGTCGTATACGTAGAGCACATGCATTAATTCCATGTATGTTTCACAGCATTGCCACAGTAGGGAATTGCCAATAGCAGAATGTAACATTTACTTGGTTCTAGATAGTAGATACTCACAGGCCAAGAAGGAACAGAGCCACGTTGGAATGAACGTTCCAGAAGATTGTTCCAAAAGTTGTTTTGCCTTGTTTTCCATGCTGGTTCATACTGGTTAGTGCTGGTTCATACTGGTTAGTGCTGGTCTAGCTGGTATACCAGCACACCAACAACCAGCATGGGATGCCGGATACCAGCAAACCAGCATTCCATGCTAATTCCAGCATGCAAAACCTACCTTATGATGTGACCAGAAATGCTGGATTTTTTAGCAGGGAAGCAATACAAGCATCAATATCTACATTGGATTTTTACTTTGTGTGGAACTGTCACAAGTTACCGCAGAACATGTTATGTAGCCCAGTGTGTCTCCGCTCCACTTCCAAGAGAACTTGAGAGAAGAGAGGGCTACGGAAAGCGCTTCCTATCAAGATCAATTCAAGTAAAACAGCAATGTAAACTTTGCATTTACTGTAGCGTACCTGATTTCAGCCTAACGATTAGCCTACCTACAATATTAAAAATCACGGGGTACAGTAGATGCCATCAATGACTCAACCAACGCTGATGGTGGGTTAATTATTATAATTCGCTGAAGGAAAAATGTCCTGCAACTATGTGAGCATTGGTGACATTATGGGAAACGCACTGATTTGTCTATGAATATGCAAGGAAACACGCCTACTATATGGATATTTCCATTATTTGTTCAACCAGAGAAATAGTCTGTTGACAATCCCAATTAGATTGAACAGCTTGATCTGGTAGTAGGATACAGTATGTTGCTTCATTATTTACATTCAGTGATAAAAGCCCTGCGGTGTCGGATATTAGCTGGATGCTCGTTTACACTGTGCAGTAGGTTAGCCACTAGCATACTGTAATAGCTTAACGTAAAACTGCAATAAATAGCCCAGACTTTTATTTGCTTCAATCAGGAATTTCAATAGGCCTTTATTTGGAACAGGCATCTATACACACTCCAAAATAGTTGGGACAGCTGCTTTTACCACTGTATAACATAATATTTTTATTAGACTAAATGTATTATTTAATGTGTGGGAACTGAAGACATCTGTTTGTGAAGTTTAGCTATTAGAATTGTCCCCCATTTCTTCAATTAATAAGGTATTTAAGTGCATAATTGTACAGGGCCTTTGTTGCCATATTTTGTGCTTCATGACGCACCATATTTTCTCAATCAGCAAGAAGTCAGGACATGCAAATATAGCACCTCCACTCTTTAGCACATACTGCTTTGGCAGTCAATGTTATTTGTTGTCCTACTGGAAAATGCATGCGTGTCTCTGGAAAACCACATCTGGACAGCAGCCTATGTTGCTCTAAAATGTGTATATTCCTTCTTCATTAATGGGGCACTCATATAGATTGAGACTCAAGATAAATTGTGAAAGTTCTTGTAAGTCACATTTCCAGTTTTATAGAAATGTTTGGATATTTAAATTGCTGTAGCAGCTTGGTCCCATAACGATTTGTAGGTCAGGAGGTGGGACATTGTGATGAACAGATCAACTAATGGTATTGTTTACGCAACACACTGCTTTATATCACAGCATTTATACAGATATAGCATTTCTAAGTTATTTATTTATTTGGTTTGTAATGGTTACAATTGGTATTGAAGCCTTTCCTTATGTTTTGACATATAACAATATAAAATATCCTACTGGTTAAAGAAGTGACCTGTGACTAATTATTGATGTGCTTTTAGCGGTTTTCTAATGGGATTATGGATTTTAATGCTTTTGGTGGTTTCTGACTTGCTGGTAATATGTTGTTTGATGGTGAATAAATTATCCAAATTTAAATAATATTGACATCTTTAATGATTCATCACTTCGCTGACTGTAAATACTGTATACAAGTACTTCTTTTATTCTTGGAAAATAATGTCAAAACCTGTATCCATATTCTACACATTTACACAGTGTGTAAAGCTGTGACATTTTCAGCAAAAGGACACATAACACCTCTCTATATTTGTATGCAATGTTGTTATTTTTGATTGTTTTATCTGAGAATACAAAGGGAAGGCAACAGACTAATCGCCCCAAACCACGATTTTGTAGTAAAGGAGTCTTAAAGGTAACCTGACATGCCAGATGGCTTGTCTGGGGAGCCATCCATCGAGACGTCCATCGAAACAGTTTGAAAAGGGCAGGGACTTTCAAAAAATACTTGGCAGTCGATTGGATGAACTATATAGCCATTTTCGGCACACCTAAATCACGCCCAAATTGCTATCAATGATAGTCCATTAAAGAGAAAAAACGGAAGAATGCCGTGCTTGGCGTAGTTTAGATGTCAATCTGTCTCTGTGGTTTTAGTGCTAATGGGAAAAAACACTAGTGGAAACAAGTAGATCCTAAAGAGCCATTTAAACCTAATGGTTTGAATATCTTGGAAACCATTCTATCCGGAAACAATAGGCCAATTCCCATTGGAAAATTAACATTTCTTTTTTTCCCTAATAGTTTGCAAAACTTTCACCAGGGCGGAGCATCATTGGCCTACTTAACTGTAATAATGCATTGTCTGAGTTATTCTAAAAACCATCAAATCTTACAATAATCTAACTACTAAATTGCATCCTTCAAGACGCTTTTGTTTTCGTATTAGCGTGTTGTCAAATCAGAAAGTATTTTTGTTATTACATTTTGATTCTAATTTATGTCTCTGTAAATGATTATCTTGCTAAATTGTGTCTATGTGGACATAACTTGCACACACACACAAAGGACGTTAGACTGTGAAGTCCAAATTCAAACGACTTGTGTATGTTCTACTAATGAGGGGAATACATGGTTGTGATAATTGCTTTGATAAGATGCTTTTTAGCTCCAAATTTAAGGGGCCCCAAACCCCTATTTTCTAACCATATTGCCTAGCACCAAGGCAGAATATATTTGGGTTTGTATCTTTGTGCAACCTTAGCCAATCATGCTTGCTTGTTGTTTGTTGGCTGGTCAATTGTATCCCCCATTCTATCGCTCCTTTTCTCCTCCTACATTAACACACGTGTGGAGAGTTTATTTGTAAAGACATGATCAGATATAGTATGTTACTATTAGCAGTGAGTGCAGTCATCTGCAGTGTTGTCTTGGGTTGCATCCTTAACCCCCCTTCCCCCCAGTACAGATAACATACACTGGCGTCATCAATATCCTATAGCGTCTGCTGGCACTACTAAGTATGGAGAATGTGATCCTGCACACTCTCACTCAATGCGTGTACATACTGTATACAGCACTTCACCTACATTTGTAGACATGTGAGTCCTTCCATCACCACAGGCACAGTAATAGCCAATCAAACGGCTCATTTTGTGAAAGCAAAACAAGGTTGGTGAAAAACAACAGAGGACTTAGCCGTTGAATAATTGACCGCAAAGTTTGAAATGCCGGGCTTGTGTTTCCCGTTTGCTAGTGTGTGACTATCTGCATACATTCCTGCCTCTGCCTTTCTCTTTGACCATGCCTTGTCCCTGTCCGTCTAAACTTGTGCTTCACCCCACCCCTCCACACACACACACACACACACACACACACACATCACATACTATTGATTCAGTTGTCATGCAAGCCAACACCACTATAGCCGCCTCATCTGCTGCGCTTCGCGTACTGTATATTCATTCTCACCAGATGGTGTGGAGAAACAAACTATCCATTCCAAACCACAGATATTAATGTGAGGCGTGGGTGTTGGTATCAATTAAATATATGAGATCACAAATTTAGAAAGAAACACTGTGTACCAAGTGATGACGGAGCTAAAAGGTCCCCACAAATCTCCAATCTGGTGAAAAAAGTGTGTATCACACAACATTTTACAAATCATTAGCTTTTTAGGTTGAGGGGAGATACAGTCAGCCAGGTCTGGTCAACTTGAATAAAACATAGTTAACTTTCCAACAACATGTTTGGGATGACATCATCAGTTTGATCACAGTATTTCATGAGCAAAAGTATTTGTTTGTTTTTAGTCTTATATTTGATCATAACTCAAGGCATGCTGGTCAATATGTGGTAATCTCACAAGTAAAATATTACCAGGAAAGACGTTCCAGTGGTGCAGATGGGTTGAGCACACCAGTGTGTGGACTTCAGGAAATCATCAGCTGCATCAAAACATTCACTCCTTCTCTCCTTCTCTTTACTTATACAGTGGTAGGGAGCCTATACCGTCTTTTTGCAGCTTGATCAGTTGGGTTCTGTTTTATTTTAAGGTACAGATTACGTTAATCTAGCTAACGCCGTGGCAGTTAGGACATCTTATCAGTTGTCCTAAAGTTAGGACTGCTTATTTAAGATTTTGGGAAGCTAGGAGGCTTGTGTAATACACTTTTCCTATCTTAAGTTAGGATAGGAACATCTGAACACCTGCAATCAGGGGCGGCACCAGAATATGTTCAGTGGAGGGGCACAGGAGGGGCAAGAAGAAAACGGGGGGTCACTTAAATGCTGTAATTCTTTTTAAACTGATCATTCAATTAAAATAGGGGGGGCACATGCGATTTCTGGGGGGACACATGCCACTCCATGCCCCCCCATTGGCTCCGCCCCTGCCTGTAATTAGCATCCATCATCTTCAGCTATGATAAGACCGGAGGTTAGTCTGTTTGAGCATTTTGTATATCCGAGTGTTCTCCTGATCAGGGGCTGGAGTCCCACTGCTCTTATGGCTCTACATTATATAACCATTTTATTTTCATGGCGGTCCAATATACTGCAGAACAGGGGGGCTGGGATTTGATCTTTGGTTAGCAATGGTGCTAACATAGATGGAAAAGAAATCACTCTAATCCATTAAATCACGTCTGGGAACTACAGCCATTAATTATGGCTGCTTCCACAGAACACTCCTGGGTTGACTGACCTAGAGTACACAGTTTACAGTATGGCTACATTCCAGCTCTCCTCCTGAGCGCAGTTGGGACATGTTCCCTGCAGTGAAGTGAAGGTGTTCAGTGCTACAGAAAGTGCCTGTAGGGTCAAAGGTGAAATACATGGAGAAAGTAATC
Source organism: Forbesichthys papilliferus (assembly GCA_025399855.1). Lineage (NCBI taxonomy): Eukaryota > Metazoa > Chordata > Actinopteri > Percopsiformes > Amblyopsidae > Forbesichthys > Forbesichthys papilliferus. Next base: position 12,539 of record JAODOY010084090.1, read on the forward strand.
TTTCTGCACCGGGGCACAGGTTGTTTCTAAGGAGTTGCAGACCCCAATCACAAAAGGTTTGCCCCCCTAACCAGTGGTTTCAGACAAGTTATTTAAAGCTCTATAGCTTTTTATTTTTCTGATGTTCATTATTAATTCAGACATCAATCTCCTTGATGTCTGGACATATTGTCTGAACATATTGCAGGTGTGCAACAGTTATATTGTTATTCTAATACATTCTCTTATGCTGTTCTGTCATTAGACATACATAGTACAGTATAGTATTTGTACAACATGTCCTTTGCAGTCTGGTATTGACTATACTCCATGTAGAGTACAAGGTGTTTACTGTCAGATTTACTGGAAATCTAATTTGTTGTGGGGCTCATCAGACTTAATTTATACAGGGCAAAATATGAGATCGGGATTCCGTCGCAGCAGACATGCAATTTGTGTATAACATAATTTTCCACATATGAGGAGTATGGTAAATTCTTGGGGGATTATCATTTAAGACTGCAAAGAATGACATTTCTTTGTTTTGCATATTGCAATTTGTACACTATAATAAGCCCATTGTCAGTGTTAATTCCAGGCTCAATGCCCCAAGATCGCATTTGTCTTCCACAGGCTGTCACTATAGCATAATGTATTTCTCATATTTCCGTCTGTTATCAGCCGTCAATACTTATCCTCTGCCGTCAGACTTGATCATCATGCCACCACACAGCCATATAGCGTATACCATGCACTGTCTATGAGCTATATGAGCGGTGAAATAGTTAAAACTAAAAGCCACGTACTGTACAGTGTGTGTTGCATGTTCCCCTCACTCTACTGTGTTTCAGCAAAAACAGGGTGCTTTATGGTGGCACAGTGAACCTGGCTGCAGGCCTGGCCCTGGATTATGATGATGAGGTGCCTATCTGAATGCCATTACACCCCCCTATGAGTGCTATTATCACCCCTGACCGATAATTGCATTGGGCCGCGGCTCTAGACAAGTGGCAGCGGAGTACTTCGGCTTCTCTTTATGGCACCGCCCCGATACGATCTGCCAGCGCGCTGGTGCGGGCATTTCTTATGGCGTCCTTTTGTGTCATCATTGGCCAGGGCAGAGATGGTAGAGGCCCGCAAGAATAGGAACAAGGCTTTTATGTTAATTAACAGAGAAGAATGAAGGAGGGGTGAAAGGAAAACCCAAATCTCACTTATGAGAGTATTTACAGGCCCCTGGCTCTCGTCTAAATTAGTCTTCCTTTTATTTCAGGAATGAAGGAACGATAGGCTGATTTTACAGCAAAAGAGATGTTTGTTCAGCTGACTGGTTCAGGGAGGGCGAGGCAGCTCTCACTGGATCACTGATCAGTAACCCCTGGTCTGTTTAGTGTGAATATTCATTTAGCGAAAGACAAGTGGAAGGCCGGGGGGAGGCACGAGGATAGTCTGCTGGAAAGTTTCAAGCTCGGAATGTGAAAACTTTCTCATCCCTTACCATCCGGGATCCCTCAAGCATGGCACCGAGCACACGCAGTTGTTTTGATACATTTCTGAAAGGCGGTATTTTTGCAGGAGCAGAACCACTGCTCTCGCTCATTCAAGATTGTGAACCAATAAGATGATGAATCCTAACAGTTCATGAAATAGCGTGTCTGTTTCCAGTCTTTTGCTATTACATGCATTGAAAGACGAACACTTGCCAGCTCACCAGCATCTCCTTGCTTCCCCCTTGATCTATGATATATCTTGATATATGTTTGCAATATGTTACCTTGCTCACATGCTTCCTCATTACTGAAGAACATTCTCCCTCCTTATCTCTCTCTCTCTCTCTCTCTCTCTGCTTGTCCATGGGCTTGATCTCCTTGATCTCCTTTGATATTCATGCGGTGTTATGATTGAGATGCAGAGGGGATAGCAGGTCATCATTTCCTCTCAGCCCCCCCCCCCCTCCTATTTCTCCAACTCCTTAAAGTTTATTTAGCACAGACAGAGAAGCAGTTAATGAAATGTTTGGCCAAAGTGCACACTTGACTTGGCAGATACAAGACGATATACATATACCGTACAGGATATAGACAGTGTATATATATACTGTGTATGTATATGTGTGTATATATAT
>JAODOY010084092.1:0-14642 GCA_025399855.1 Forbesichthys papilliferus
TGTGTGTGTGTATATATATGTGTGTATATATGTGTGTGTATATATATATATATGTGTGTGTGTGTGTGTGTGTGTGTGTATATATATATATATATAAATATAAATATAAAAATAAATTAATTAAATAAATAAATAAAAAAATAAAAAAAATAAAAAAGCAGTTTGTCATGTAATGTGCTACAACAATCTCTCAGATTGGGATTTTCCGTTGGTCTAGACCAGGGGTGTCCAAACTACAGCTGGAGGGCCATTTGCGGCTTGCTGCATATTTTTTTGTGGCCCGCAAGCTTTACCAAATCCCGCGAGCTTTACCAAAATTACTCTATTGAATCGCCTTATCTAGTGTCCATAGAAGCCTTTTCCACCATACACATCCGGGCTTTGACTGCCCGCCCTATTGGTTACATGGGTGGTGTAGCCAAATAGGGGCATTTTCTGAAAACGTGCACGAGGTTCAGACAAATGTGTGAATGGATTTTTCTTTGTTTGTTTGCCTTCTGATCCACATCATAAGTTTACCGAGCACTTTTGGAACTGCTTCTACACTCCCAACATAAGTGGCATCCATGTTATTTAATTGTGTTACTTATTGAAATGTATTATGAGGAGTTGGCCATGAATGAGTGGCATTTATATGGCAGAGATGGTCACATAAACCAGTTGTTTCTCACTTTGTCAGTGGCCATTTATTTATTTATTTATTTATTTATTTAAACAGGAATGTTCCATTACATGGGGCTCGGATATAAAGTGATCTGGAGAACAAACGTGTGTGTGTGTTTAACATTGCACTCTTCAACGTGGGTTTTAATGCTAAAACAACAAGCTTGAATCGAGGAGGGTCTCTTCTCTCTTGTGCAGATCCACAATTAGTGTTGGGCAAGTTACTGAGGAATTGTAATAAGTTACTAATTACTCCTTCAAAAATAAATATTACTTTATTTATTACTGGGTATTAAAAGTAAGTTTGATAGGACCAGAAATATTGTTCTTGTAACGCTGTAACTATTAGTTACTTGGATTAGTAATTGCAATATTATTATTGTTTTGGAAAAAGTAATTAGTTACATTACTATACTTTACTAATTTTACAGTAACTAGTAACTTCTTACTGCCCAACACTGTCCACAATACAGTATGTTCCTTGCTATTGTGCTTCAAGTTAACCGTGTGTGTGCGTGTGCATGTGTGTATTTGTACACGTGCATTTCCGCGCATCAGCGTTCCAGCAGATGTCACGGCGGGGCGATGTAGCACCTCTGCTGGTTGTGCCTCGTAGAGAATGAGCCTGCTCTTAGCAGCGAGGGTGAGAGCCCTATCTCCACTGTGCACACAGCGTGCTACAAAACCTTCCCCCCCCCCCCCCCCTCCCTTTTCCCTGTTTGCTTACGGGAAAAGGCAGCGTTTTTTCTCTCTCCATATTTGGTCATGTGGCGCGCAGCCAGCGAGCAGTAGCCTTTTGATGCCCTACAAACATCCCTATTTTCTGTGGGACTTGTGCTTTTTGGAATGCTTGGCGGCCCCTGATGCGCCATCAGAAAGTGCACTTTTAAAAAGTTGGAGAGGGGAGGGTCTTGTTCCTCCACAAGACAGCTGCCTCTTCAAACTGTAATTTATCTTGTACTGAATATAAGAATTGGACTGGCAATTTGTGAGTGACCCTCTTAAACCCTGCATTTCAAGTGAGACAATCTTTCGCTAGCTTAATCTTCTTCCAGAAATATCAACTCCCACGCTTGTGAAAACAATTATCATTAACCAGAGTGGACCTAGCTGTTTTATTCAGGGGCTACGTTCTGACTGCCTCAGAATTGACCTACATAAGAGGTGATGATAGTACTTTTGGTCATTTTATGAAGAGCGGGATGTGTGCCCGCAACATGCAAAGTGTGTTGGATTTTTGAACGAGTCATGGCACACCAACTTAGTATAGTTTTGGGAATGAGGTGCAAACAGACACGTGCAGGTTTTTATGGGAAACACCAGGTCTCACTACGCACTTGTGATCGGTCAACTGTCAGAAAAGCGGTTGACGTAGGGCGTTATCTTCTGAGAAGTTGAACTTTTCTCAACTGAAAAAAAAGCCCTGAGCTCAGAGCTACTGAATAAAGCGCCTGCGGCAGCGTTTCAATTTGGCGTCCATGGCATTTTTAAAGCACGGTCCGCTCCATAGGGTTATAATGTAAACAAGAGACCAGCAGCTTATAAAAAAATGTTCCGCCTAAGATTGGTTTTCTCGTTCATATTTTAAATCGGGCATCATTTCAGTGCAGTGTTTCACAGGTAATAATATCCCGGATATTATACTGTACTCAGGTACTTGGTTATCGCAGGTCAGCAAGGGTATCATGCTAACATTGGAACATGCGATGAAAGAAAGTGGTTTGTTTTATTGTCAGTGGTTTCCTTTCAAAAGGGATTTCCCATTGGAACATTTTGACTTGAAGCAGTTTCTTGGGGGGGGGGGGGGTTAGTTTATGGAAAATGTTGTGGTTGCTTGATCATACAGTATACAGGGTTAAATAACCTCCACCATGTGAGAACTGTGCTGTATGCACACCGAGCCTCTACCCATAGTGTTTTTGTTGAGAGAGAGAGAGAGAGAGAGAGGGAGAGGGAGAGGGGTGTCATGGAATGTGAACCATTGTCTGGGAATGCAAGAGTCTCCCTTTTCTCTGCTAAGTGGAACCTTAACATTTTGAACCTTTGGGTCTTTTCAAAAAGTCAATAGTTTTTCCCCTTGCCAATTTATCTTCTGTATCTGACAGGCAAAGTCAGCAGAGGGGAAATATAGGGTGATTTGAGGGATGGATCGTATGTTCAGCTCATAACAATGAGGTCACGATGCATCTTGAGGACATACAGTAGTTTCTTTTTCTGTCGTTCTCCAAAATGGCCTCCACTTTGCCGTGCCCATACGTTTGACCCGCTACAAGAGCTCCCAGGGCTTGCTGAGAGTAAGGCTCGCTGGAGCTCGACCGTGGCTTCTCGGCCAGACTTGTGGGGAAAATGAATTTGTTCTGGAGTGAGGAGAGGAGCCCTGTTGAAGGCAGATGTTACTGACGTCTAGCTTGACACATGGCTGCTACTGCAACGACATGTATGCGGTTTCGGACATAGCGGATAGTCTCAGCTGAGCCTCTGTTTAATGCAATCACCCACTAGAATAAAATAAAAACAAGAAACACCGATTTCTGAAAAATGCATTGATAAAGATAATCAGGCAAGATGCAGAACACTGTGTGTCTATGTGTGTACGTGTGTAAATAAATCTATATCTATAATAATTTCTTGACTTGTGACAGAACGAGACAGGAAATAACATTGAAAAGCAGATGAACAGAGAATGAGACTTGGGGAAATAGACTGTGTGTGTGTGGGGGTGGGGGTCGACTATGGAAAGAAATTGGGGAATTCACAGCCTCTCTATGCCAAAAAAACTCCTGTGGATTTACGAATGTCCGTAGTCTGGGACCGTAAATATGTTAATGCTGCAAAGAGCAAGACGGCACCACAACCATGGAACCAGCTCTCCAAACACAGCTCTGCCATCGGTGGTGATGGACATCACACACACACACACACACACACTATAACACGTCGACTGTATCATGTACATGCATTCCCCTGCACAAATACCTTACACACACACACTATATCATAAGTGATGATAGGAGTGTGCAGTTCAACAGACGCACGCAAACACACTTAAGAATAAATATATCACTTCACAGCGTTATTTTTCATACTATGCGATGCAAGCATGCACACACTCGGTGGAAAACAGGCTGACCACATTTCTGTGCCCTGCCAGGTTGATCTCCAGGGCCTCTTTAGCCCTCCACGATGTGCAGACTTCACCCAAGTCTTAACTGTTACAGGGTCCTCCGCCAAAACAGCTGGTAGCTCACAGACATGCTACTGGTTTGTCTCTCTGTGTCTGTCTGCGTCTCTTTCTCTGCTGTCTTTTCGCCAACTCGTTCCTCAGCTCGCTGAGTTGTTTGGTTAATTGTTTGTATTCTTATCTGGAGCATAATCTGTACATTTTCTGTTATACTGTAGCTTAAAGGTAAAATACGCTATTGCAAGTGCATTGTAAGATAATGCACTTTATTTATTTTATTAAATATCGACTCGCATTTCGCTAGCTAACCGCTCTCTGTGCGTGTTGACAAAATAACCCGATACTTGTACACAGCCCTGGCTCCGTAAATAGGAACATAAACAAAGTGGCGAGCACCGCTCACATCAGAAGTGGTACTAGGAGTAGTTCCATCAGTAGTAGTGCTACGCTTTGCTTCACAAATCGCTTTGATGTCTGAATCGTTGGGGTGCACAATATATCGACTCAGTATCGTTATCTCAATATCATGTTGGGCAATGTAATATCTAAAATGTTGCAGGAAGTACAACATTCATCTTATTTAGTGGAGCGATGCGTACAATTGCTATTTGGCTTAGCTGTGTTTGATTTAGACAGAAAAGTAAGATGTGTGGCTGAGTAAGCTATTGACATAATAGAGATCGAAGAGGAAACGGTGGTTGTACCAGTCCAATATGACTCAGTTGAAAATGTGTTGTTTTGATATACTGTATAACCTTTGTGTTTTTACTAATGTTTAAAAATATCTAAATTAATATCGATATTGCAGTTTTCATGATCAATATTGCAGTATCACAGTTGATCAACATCGTGCTCCCCTGGTGGAGCGGCTCCGCGGAGACATTTTGATTTGAGCTCGAAGTTAGCCGGTGTTCTTGAGAATGACTGACCCTGCCTTTAATGCTAAATAGCTCTGATGCTGTCCATTCATACGCCAAACATTTAGAGAGAGAGAGAGAGAGAGAGGGAGAGGGAGAGAGAGAGAGGGAGAGAGAGGTTTAGGCATTGTGCAGCAGATATGTGAAACGGCAATTAGCCATGTACACCTGGTCAGCTCTGGGGAGCATTCCGTCCATGCACACAGCTTTAGTTAGACGTACTGTATGGTGAATGTATTTTTTTCCATGGTTTGTTTTTTCTCTTTCTTCACTGCTCTCTCTCTCTCTCTCTCTCTCTCTCTCTCTCTCTCTCCTCCCTTTCTCTGGAGAACAGTGTGTTTTTTTAGAGAGCCAAAATAGAGAGCGGAAGTCTCTCTACCATGACCATGTTTGCTTTCATGGCTCAACCGGCTGTGCTAAAACCTATTAATAATGGTCACCTCTGCTTTTGGCACATATCATTTGGTAATGGTACATTCCCATGCACTGATTGTCTAGAATGGATGTTTTGCTAGTGACCTTACTGCCATTCAGGCCTATCTAAAGTATTTATAAATCCTCTCATTCTAGTATAGTATTTTAGTATCTCAGCAGAACTTGCACATTGCCTCCGGGTACACTCAGTTGAGAGGAACTGCATCCAACAAATGCTACACCACTATTCCCTCTAAAGGCAGTGCGTTGATTGATAAGACCTTAGATCGCCTGGTCATATTCAAGGACGCGCGCACAAACACACACACACAAACACACACACACGCTCGCGCCCGCCCACACACAGCATGCATGTTCTTTAGTTTTCATCGGCCCACTTCTACTGCCTATTATTACGCCATACTAATCTGAAACTGCAATGACTGGAACAATTCTTTGCTCAGTGGGTTTTGTGTTTTTTTTTTAATTATAAATATTCAGACATGAAAATGTCTCTTAATCATGTTGCTAACTGTGCAAGGGCAATATTTTAATCACCACATTCATTCTGTTTTTTTTTTGTTCCTGTTTTTTTTTTTTTCAACAACCGCAAAACCCCCTCGGGGAATCTGGGGATCAACTGGAGCCTTTTTAATTGCCGTTTGAATGCCTCATTTAGAGACACTTTCAAGTCTCCTTTGCTAAATCAGAGGTCAAACAGGGGCATTCTTGGCATATTGTGTAGATCAGAGGTCTTTAACAGGGGGTCCTCAGAGGTACTGCAGGGGGGGGTCCTCCAAACCTATTATCTTCCAAATCATCCAAATCAGTCAAGCAAATCAATCAAAATGTCAGAAAATATACATAAATACAACATGTGCTAAAAACATATAAATCTGTCAATAGTAATTTTAATGGATTACTTGGCCAACCTTAACCTACACATTATTGTTGGCCCGCCAACTAAATATTTTCTATATATAATATATACCATAGTGATAGGGGGTCCCTCTACCATGTTTCTATCAGCCAAGTGGTCCTTGGCCCCCAAAACGTTGAAGACCTCTGGTGCAGATTAATGTGTTTGTCTAAAGGTTACCGGGTAGGGGAGGGTTTCTCTGAGTATCACAATAAGGAATTCATCCCTGAAGCTTCTGTCCTTCCTTCCCATCTGAACTGCCAAGCCAGAGTGCATCACACAAAACCAAAAATAGATGTTCTCCTGGCTCCACATTTACTCTCAAGCCTTCTTCCTAGGCCCCTAAGTGGATGTACCCGTTGCCAGCATTGGCTGATAGGGGCCTATTGTTTTGGTGTTAGAGTAAGGCTTTGTGGGGGGGGGGACAGGGGCTGTATACGGTGCTAAAATACCAGCATTCTGTCAGGATGGCATCAGTCTTTTAGCCGTTAAAGGCATTATAATAGGCTGGCACTTAGACACTAGGGTTTGTTCCAGTACTTGGCAGTCTGGATAGGTAGTCATTTGACTGGTAAATGTGTCATTATGGCTGTTGTAGGACAATGGGGGTGGACAGAGAAAGGTAATGGAAAGGTATAACCATAAGATGGAGTGAGAATGAGGGGGCGGGTGGAGAAGACACACACACACACACACACACACACAGAGGACTGGCTAGATACACACATGAATGGGAGGGGCTTATTAGAGGCTGGGTAGCCCTGAAGCCAGCTGGAACTTTCTGGAACGGTGACAAAGTACAAAGTTGTATCTCCAAAACGGACTTTTAAACACAACGGTCACCCCTCTCCCTCCCTCTCTCTCTCTCTTTCATCCCCTCTCCCCCTCTCTCTTTCTCTCCCCGTCTCTCTCTCTCTCTCTCTCTCCCTATCTAACGTGTACACACAAGCACACACTATCTTTATCCCTCTCTCCCTCTCTCTGACATGTACACACAAGCACACGCTACACACACATGGACACACACACACACTCTCTCTCTCTCTGACGTGTACACACAACCACACGCTACACACACATGGACACACACACACACTCTCTCTCTCTGACATGTGCACACAAGCACACGCTACACACACATGGACACACACACACTCTCTCTCTCTCTGACGTGTACACACAAGCACACGCTACACACACATGGACACACACTCTCTCTCTCTCTGACGTGTACACACAACCACACGCTACACACACATGGACACACACTCTCTCACACACACGTGTACACACAAGCACACGCTACACACACATGGACACACACTCTCTCTCTCTCTGACGTGTGCACACAACCACACGCTACACACACATGGACACACACACACTCTCTCTCTCTGACGTGTACACACAAGCACACGCTACACACACATGGACACACACTCTCTCTCTCTCTGACGTGTGCAAACACTACACACACATGGACACACACACACGTGTACACACAAGCACACGCTACACACACATGGACACACACACTCTCTCACACACACGTGTACACACAAGCACACATGCATAAACTCTCTCTCTGTGTGTGTTAGCTTTGGCAAAGTGGGTGGTCCCCTGGTCGCTAGCAATATACACAAAAGTGAACTTTCCACATTTTATTGAAAGAGCTCGCTGGAACTCAAAAGGCTTCGTCACCCAAAGGGTCTACGCTACCCCATGCAGAGGCAAGACAACGTTTCTGGCTGGACAGATTTGACCTCTCTGTTCAATTTCCTACACTGGAAGTCAGTTCATATAAAATGAAGATGGATCACAAAGGTTCCTCTGTCACAAACATTCCTTTATCCCTCCCATATTGTGTGACTGGCTGTCATATTTTCCACCACAGACTTTATGGAGACAGAATTTAGGAAAGGAGCTCCTCAATTGCACACCTGCTGAATGCCATTCCAGTACAGAAAAATGCATTGCTGTTGGGAACAATAATTTCTTTCTCATTGTGTGTTTTCTAACCCGATCCATCTCCCATGACGACAGCTCTCCTAGGAAGTATGTTGCTGGGCTGCAGTCACTGTATTGGTCTCATTATGTCTTAATTACAGCTGTACAAATTGCTTGACTTCTAAGTGCCGATCTTGACCCCTCTTCCTTTCATCCTTCCCGTTCTGACCAATAAAACTGTCTGCGGATTTAAAGGCAGGGGTCGTCATTCTTGAGAACGCTTGCTAACGTTGAGCTCAAATCAAAACAAACTCCTTCAGAAACTCCGCCCCCTCCCCCCCCCACACACACACATTGAAATGCATTGCGAAGCCTAGAGCGTTGTTGTGTGCCAGTATGCACCACTTTGTTTATGTTTCGATTGACTGTCTGTTAGACCCATCCATCTGAGGAGCCGTCCAGTGAAACTGTTTCAAAAGGGCAGGTGCTTTCAAACAAATACTTGGCATTTGATTGGCTGAACCCGTGATCCAGCACAGCCTGTTAAATGCACTCTTGCAGTAGAAAAGGCAGGAGAAAACATATTTTCCATTGAGAAATGCCTTTGCTCTTGTAATACTACTAGGACCCGCCGTTGTCATTTATCGACTGGAGTTGTTTTCAAGTCGCCTTCGTCACACCTAAACCACGCCCGTAGCTAAGAGCACGATGCTGATTGGCCACACACCACACACTAGCTTTATTGGCCTGAAACGCAACGATATCCAAGTGAATTTGCTCAAAAAAAGTGTATTAGCTTACATTCAGCTTGCAAAAACCTATTAAAATACCTTTAAACGCATGTACTGCTGAAAGTTCTCACCCTGCCTCTTACAGTGTCAGTGTAGAGACAGGCTGTACTTACTGTCAGATGGAAGGGTTTCATCTAAACTACACCTACTGTGTGCACTTCTGTGTGTGTGTGTGTGTGCGTGCACGTGGATAGCTGGTGTGCACAAATGCAGTGGCTGATGCCCTGCCATATATTTAACATTCGAATGGTGTATTTTAAAATGTGGGTTATAAAAATGGCTAGGCTATCGTAAAGCGGATATCAATTAAGTGTGCGTTTCGCTGCTCGGACGTCAACGACAATGCAATGAGCTTGGTCACGCATGTGTTTGGGATGCATGCTTGTGTGTGTGTGTGGGCTGGCATTGAGAGCAGATACTGTATCTTTTAAGTATATGAAGTACAGGTACAGGCAGAGAGCCTGGCTGACATACCATCTACCAACACGCACACACACACACACACAAACACACACACACACACGAAGCCGAGCTAAAAGAGCCTTGCATCGCCGGGACTGACAGCTCCGTAAACAAGATGGGAAAAGCTGTACGGAGAGGGAGGGAACAGTGGCAGACATAAGTAGGGAAGAGAGAGAGGGAGGGAGGGAAAACATACGTGGAGAGAAGGGGGGGGGGGGGTCTTTTGTGGCAGCTGAGGCTATAACTGCAGGAGTCATTGCATTGTGTGGAGCAAACATTTTGACAAGCTGGTACGGTGCATAGCAAATACGATATGGGCAGAAGTGTAATTTAAGATATAGCGCACAGTATTTCTCATTTGTTTTTCTAGGTCTGCTTGTGTCGGCCTGCACGGATGCTTTAGTGTTGTCTACCGAAGCGGTGCTAACTCCAGCGCAAGAAAGAGCTCCGAGTTGTATGAATTATTCTAGCAAGGCTTGAGTTTGTGTGTCTTGTTATCAGTGTGTTGTACCCAAGGGCTAATAGTGTCATAGTCTTCTTCTTCAATGAGGATCTATGTGCCGTTGCTGTGGTCTGTGGTGTAGCATGACATCCTAGATGTCCAACGGGAGGTTCAGCAGCTACTGGGTGGTCCTGCTCCTCCGTAACCATTGGTCACGTACCGTTACGGGGGTATTTTTAGTGAGTTGTCTCAGCTGATGGAGCGAACATCCTGCTAGGCTCTTCTTCCCCAAAACGTTGTCTGCCATTTCCGCCCTTGCTCGTTCTTTCCTCCATCCCACAGTGGAAATGACATCACTTAGTGAGCACATCCTGTTGGACAATAAGTAGCTTTTGTTTGAGTGGTATTTAGGGGTGTGTGTGTGTGTGTGTGTGCGTGTGTGTGTGTGTGTGTGTGTTAGGGGCTCAGAATCGTTATCGCGACATCACATTGCCCAATATCGTTTTGAAAATGTTAATTAAGTACGATATTCAGTTTATTTAGTGGAGAGATGCTTCCATTGGCTGTTACGCTAAAGTTGCGTTTGATTTAGACAGGAAAGTAAGATGTGTGTCTGAGGAAGCTAATGACATAATAGAGATGGAAGCGGAAACATTAGTGACTAAAAAGAAATATGACTGTTAAAAATCTGTTGTTTTTGATATTTAATGAATATATTTTTATGCATTTTCCCATAACCTTTGTGTTTTTACTCATGTTTAAAAATAGCGAAATAAATGTCGATATTGCAATATTCATGATCAATATCGCATTTCATCAATATCGTGCACCCCTAGTGTGTGTGTGTGTGTGTGTGATCGTTATGGATCATTCCTTCCTTCTGTCTCCTTGTAATAACCAATGACTTTTGATGATGTCATCTTGCAGGGCGTAACCATGGACGACATGGACTTTGAGCGACGCAGGGAGCTAAGGAGACAAAGACGCGAGGAGATGCGCCTTGAAGCCGAACGGTAAGATCTGTGCGTTTATGTCTGCCTGCCCCATTTAGTCATTAATATAACCCCCACCCTGTATATGTCATTGTACACCACAAGCGTCTTTTTGTATTTGGCATTCAGATTCTTTGATTATTTTTTTACATTTTTTTATGCAGTACCACTACTTTCCACAGAGGGCAGTAGCGCCACTACTTTAGCACATGACGAGTGGATGTGTGAGGGAGGAGTCAGCCCGTGTTGTGTAGCCCCCGATTGTTCAGCCCCGGACACACTAGCAACAATTTAGTGAGAGAGAGAGACAATGGAACGTCAATGAGTCAGCGACTTGACGTCACAACAGGCGAGATAGTGATCGGCGACTCGAAGTTGGCGACGCGATTGAGGCAACGGCCAATGGGGGCAAAGGATAGCGCTGACTGACAGATTTACTGAACCATTTGGAGTGGGGGAAATATACGAGAGGGTTACCTAGGCAACCGCAAAGCCTGTAATGTGCAGATGTGACACATTTTCAGCCGCAAAGCGATAGGCGTCGAGCGGTTCGCTCGCAGTGTGCTTTAGAGCACCACACGGCTCTCATGACAGTGCCAGGTGGTAGCCTGTGGGCCTCGCTTTTAAAGCCCATCCTCCGGGCCTTCGAAACATCGCTCAGCAAAATATTGGCTTCACTCCTCGAGTTAGAAGATTGAAAGGTTGATAAACATCAACCGTTCTGATGACCTTTACGTTGGCATGTTCAATCAGTCTTGTTTTTTCCTTTTTAGCTCTCTCTGGATGGAGGAGATTGATTAAACCTGAATGACTTTTTCCAGAAAGTCATTCTGGGTCAATAAACACTGTGGTAAAGGGCTGTAAAAAGGTTTGTTGTTGTGAGAACATGATCTATTGTGTGTCAAGCCGAGACAATTTATAGGTTCCCCTTGCTTTAGAAATGGTCCCCGTCCACATAGTCACTATGGTGACGAGGTTGATGTAGGTGCAGATGTTAGCGCCATGGTCAAATAGCCAACCAACGCGAGTACACACCTGTCTATTAGAGATTACAGTAGTATAAATGAAACAGATGTTCAAACAATTGGTTCAATCTGGTTGTCAGTTTTGTTTCATGGACAATTTGACAGCGAGTGAATCCCATTGCACAAGGTAAAATATGATTTATTGCCTGGAGGAATATTCAATTCAAGGCCAGTGCAGAACAAATAGTTGACAGACTGCATTACACAGTGTCAGGTATCATAATACTGTAGCATTAGTTTGCCAATTGCATTCCTTATTTCCATAATATAGCCAGACGATAACATAATATTTTTCATGTTGATGTTTCACTTTCACCCTGTAATGGGCGAGAGTGAGCGTGCGCCTACCATTCAGAACACAAGACAAAATAAGAGTTTACTTGCAAAACGTAATGTGCAAAATAACCCTTTTTCCTTGATTATATTCTTTCTGTCAGGAGCCGAAATTTAAATCATGATTAAAATTCAAGCAATAACACAGCCCTTAATTGGATGGAAGTATTAAAATATATTTAAAATAGTTTAAATTTGACCTTATTAACCCTAAATATCAGTTAAGCATGTGCAAATTTTCACATTAAAACCTTATTAAATTCCAGATTTTGGTGCATTTACTGTACAGAAGTGTAATAGCCAACTTAAACTGCGCGTGCTTAACAAGTGTAGTTGTTTTGCTACCAAATACAAATCTTCCTACAGTGGGTAGGGACTCTATATCAGAGCAATGAAAATTGAGATGTGAATTTACATTTGCAATAACAAGAAAGCAGAACGACTCATATTACATGTCTGCAGTGTTACGTGACAGTTTGGGCCCCATTCTCCCCACATGCAAAATAGCAATTGTATATTACGTGAAGAATTTGGCAGGAAATGAATCTGCAGAAAGCGAATCAGTAACCGACTGGCAGACTCGACCGATCCAGAGAGGGTTTAGAAGAAAAACGCTGGAATGAGAGAGTGCCTCTGACATCTCTGCATTTTCTGCTCGGCAGGCGTTTGTTCACAAGTGTTTAAATACCGTCAGGCGAGCGGTAATTTCAGTTGGCGGTTGGGGATGTGCTCTCCGGTGGGTTGTGTTATTGATTAAAAAAAGGTTTTACTCTCTACCTCTATCTACATTGTTTTCCTTTCTGCCAATATGCTGAAACAATCAATATTTACATGCCCCTCTTAGCCTGGGTAGTCAAAGCCACATGTTGTGTCACTGGCCTCAGTTGAACTATCACTGAGATGAACAGCAGCCTAGTATAGGCCACATAATAATGCGCTGTAAGGAAGCCAAATGCCTGGCTATTATAAAAAGTGTTTATTGGCTAGGGCTCCTACAGACTAGAATGGCAAAATGCTCTCTGTGTGTGTGTGTGTGTGTGTGTGTGTGTGTGTGTGTGTGTGTGTGTGTGTGTGTGTGTGTGTGTGTGTGTGTGCGCATTTGGACCAGTGTCAACTGATTAAGGCTTGACAACATGCATTTGTGTTGCCCAACCAAAACGCAGCTTTGTGTTTGGTTGTGCATGTCGTTGTGTGTGTCTGTGTGGCAGCCAAATGCCCCCTGCTCTGTCTTACGTCAGACTTAATGTATACTGTTGCACTGATACTTTAACAGACGCGCACGCACGCACATACACACACACGCACTATATATATCCCTGTTCACTGAGCTGTAGCAAGTACACGTATCACTCCACACACAGACACACACTGGAATGTTTAGGCCGCTGTTTTAATATCCATTCCAAACAGGGCACATGGAAGGGGGAACTTTTTCCTAAAGTCGACCCAGAGACCCAGAAGTCATCAGCTTTGACTAAACATCGGCTTTAAGATCCTGAGCTCTTTTGGAATACAGCCACATGTTGTACCGTCATGCATAGTAATCTGTACTGCGCTAAAAACCTCAGTTTGGTTGCAGCTAACATCTTCAAGTGGACAAATGACCTACTGTTTATAGTAGGTTTTCGCCGAGACTGCAGAATAAGGGAGGGAATAACACTCATCCGGTGTAGATGGGCTGTTCCGGTAAAACACCCCTGTCCTGGGTGAATGGACTGTTCCTAGAATGTCACTCTCAAGGATATACCACCACGTCTGAGACTCAACCACTGTCAATTATTATGCATTTACCAATTCTGAGAATTATGTTAGCTAATGGTATGCAATGATGTGTGTGACTAGAACAGGGGTCGAAACGGTTGTGAAGGGGCCTACTTTATAGATCGAAAACATGTCTTTCATTTCATGGAGCTATTATTATAAGTAGGTAATGTATTGTGTTTTATATATGGAGGGCTGGGCTATAAGTGCAGAGGACCACATCTGGCCCATGCTTTAGTGTAGTGTAGAGCCATCAAGTAATTTCTAAGTGGGCTCTGCTGCACTGCATTGTACAACCTACCGATCACCCCCTGCTGGGTGGGAGAGAATCCAACAGGGGCTAGCGTCATGTTATGACTCATACGAGACACATCCGTGGTGAGTTGGAGCCCGCCCAGAGGGAGAGGCAGAGGGGGGGGGAAGAGAGAGAGAGAGAGAGAGAGAGAGAATGTAGGAAGACATGGGAGGGGCTGTGTCCACGGAGACCGGCGTGGGAATGGGTCAGTATTTCTGACAGGACCCCACCCCTCTCTATCCCCCCTCCCCAATCACAGGCCAGCTCTTTTTCCTGACCCCCCTCCCCCCCCCCACCCCCCTCCGCACACGCACATACGCACAGAAACTGCTGTCTTTCTCTCTATAATTTGTCATTAATTTTAATGTTGTTCTAACTTCTCTTTTGCCCAGTTTCTCTGACATTTTTTTCTGGCTACCTAGCTAATGTCAATAGTTTTTCCCTTCTCTGCTTATCTGTTTGATTCAATCGCTCGCTCTCTTTCTGTCTCTCTCTCTCTC
>JAODOY010084093.1:0-14640 GCA_025399855.1 Forbesichthys papilliferus
GGAGGTGTTCCAGGCACGTCCAGCTGGGAGAAGGCCTCGGGGAAGACCCAGGACCAGGTGGAGAGATTATATCTCCAAACTGGCCTGGGAACGTCCCGGGATCCCCCAGTCAGAGCTTGCTGATGTTGCTCAGGAAAGGGAAGTTTGGGGTCCCTTACTGAAGCTTGTGCCCCCGCGACCCGACTCCGGATAAGCGGGAGAAGATGGATTGATCTCATGAAGGGGTCAACACTTTTCTATGAGTTAATGCAAGCTATGGGTGCCACCATTTTGCGATTTGATGCCAAAAGCAACTTTTCCTATTGACTTTAATGTTAATCTATAGTAGTTATACTTCGTTAATTATTTCCATGTTTTTTTTACTATATATAAAATATAATCCATAAGATTATATCAGAGAAAGCACAACGCCAATCGATGCCTTGAAAGTATACTTTTTTTTTTAAAGGATTGTCTATAATCAGATGTCACAATAAAAGCCACCCACAGCCGCCACAGTGCTGCGTAGCTTGCTAGCTTGTGTGGGTGAGACAGAACCTGCTACAGAAATGAAGAGACATGAATTACAAAAACGCTTGTTTTTGGTTCAAATGAATTTGTTTTACCAAAGGATGTTTCAGGGCTTCTCAATAAGTGTTAATTCATTATTTCACAACACATGGATGATTGCTATCCATGTTAGACATCCTGCATCTGTAGGCCTAAAAATTCAAAAGCTACAATACTCTAGCTGTACCGTAACCGTGTTCTCAGCATCTCAGCCGAGGGTATATCAACACGTTATACCGGTATACCGGTATTTGCTTTTAAATTGCCTTTAATATCATATTGGATTACTGTACAATTGGCAATCTCTTTAGTTCTTGGTTCAAATCTGTGTTTTAGTTAAAAAACCATACCACATTGTCTAGGCTAAACAAAAATGTGTCAAATGTCCGGTGTCCTGACATTCTATCCTACCCGATAGATTGTCCTACCTCGTCATACTGCGCATGCGTACATTCAATTTGCGTCATTTTCGTCATGACTTGAGACACGCCTAACATTTTTTCCTACCGGCTTCCAGAATTATATCGTTGTTGAATATATTGTGGAAAAGTGAGTATTGCTGTCGAATTCAATTATTTTAACATAATACATAACATATATTAGTTATTGAGCATATTATATTATTAATACATTATCTTAATTATTGATAGTTTACTTTGCCTACTGTCGGGTATATGAAAATATTTCGCGCCATTCAGGGATGTTTTAGCACAATCTAACAAAGTTATTTTCACCCGTCGATTTAATTATTTATTTTCCAGTAGTAACACTAGCTATGCCAAAATTTTATTTTGTCCCGTCGAAACATACCGCTTTATTTCGGCCTAGTAGACCTAGTAGCCTAACTTAAAATCTAGCAATATGTAGGATAGGACAGTCTGACAAGGTAGGACATATGCACAGACTATAACTGTCCTTTTGTGCTACGGTAGGACAATCTGCCAAGGTAGGACAGATAGTCAGAACACCAGGTTGCTTGCCATAAATGTTTAATATCATCATTATAAATAGCGCTAGGTAAATATGTTGAAGCCACCAAAAATCAACATGTTTTAGGCTTGTTCTATATATTATGTTCTAACATAAAAAAACTGGCCTACACATATGCCTATTGGTATAAGCCTACAGGTTTGTGCCCTAAAGTGACAATGTCTGAGAAGTGATCACCATATGAAGGTGTATTTTATGGTTATATTCCCACATTTTTAACTTTTATAAATGAATGGATTAATTATAATCTAGGACACCGAGCAGGTGATGTGTGTTGTAGCCATGCTATGGATGAAAAGGGAGATGCTTGGCCAAAAGGAATGAAAACAGTTGGTGTTTATACTGGTGTATAGCAGTGTACATCATGGACATCATGTATCAACAGCAATAGCTTGTCATTTTACAAATAAAAAAACACTAATTTGTTCTGTATTTTATCCTCGTCAATGAACAAATTCATTAATTAGTTCTGTGTGGTCACACAGGCAGCAGGTTGCATCCAAAGTGGCTTATACATTATGCCACATAAAGACTGCTGAGGCTGGAGAAATTAATAAAAAAAACACAGGACACACTGTACGTTATAATTAAAATTCAATAAAATATATTTGATCAGTTTGTGTTTTTCTTTTAGCATTGATGGTAACATGCAGTAGGCTAGTACAATTAGTAAAATTAGGCTATTAGAAGTCATGCATATTCTGTTTGCCTGTGTTTTCACTCAGTATGTTTGGGGTGAAGATCAACACGACTTAAAAGTATGGTTTGTTTATATTTGGGCAATTAATAGTGTAAGCTGTCTGTTGGAATTTCTACTCATGACTACAGAACGTTGAGTTATAAGAGTACTGTATAGTGTTCCGACCTGTTCTGATTCTGACACACACAGTTATTGTCACTAAAGTTAAAGCACAGAGAATGACAAAATTGTGATTATTATTTTTTTATTGGGGAAGCGTGATATAAGGGTAATTTAATAATGCAGTTCAACAATATATCAAAATAACTTTTAGCATACAACCACCCTATGGTAAGCAATATCGTTTTGTATATTCACGCTGCCAAGTCTTCGGGACTTATCTGTTTATAGTAAGAGCCTAATCATTTAGCTACAGTACTGCTAAATTCAAAAATGCACTCAATATCAACTTGTTACAGCGTCAATTGACACTGGTACTGTATATAACAGACGCAATTTTGCTGATGTATACTAAAAACATGAACCATGCCTATTTAAAAGTAAATGCTTATTTTGTCATCGTTACATGTAGATATAACAGCTTGAAAATTAGTTTTAAGTGGCCAGGAATAGCAGGGTTTTGGTTGGTAATCAAAGGTTGTTTGGCTGAATATAAATATTCTGTCCGCGGTAGGCAGCTGCAGCTCCAACTTTTATTTTGACTGTGCGCACATTCCCCGGTGATTAAATCTGGCGCAGTGACGTAAAATGCGTCATAGCAGCTTGGTGGCCATCTTAAGAAATAGCCAAAACTGGCTTCACTGAATGTCAATGGTCAAAGTGTGATTGTTTCTAGTTATTATATAGTTATATGAACCATACTCATGGTCCAAGGAAATTCCAACAAAATGTCAGGCAAATGTCAGGTAAACCCAGAAATATTGAAGGAATAGTAGCCCTCACCTTAATCATTTTCAGATGATTAGCTGATGGGTTCCGAGATTGCAAAATACCCATCTCCTTCTGGTAACACAGGCAAAGCACCCACATCTCTATAAACAAACCCACTGGGACACCCCTCCCAAAAAATAATTGAATAAGGTCAGACTCATCAATAGGCTGGAAACTGCAAGCCACAAAAACCTGCATCCTCTAAACCTCTGTGCCCATTTACAATTTTCCAAAATATCTTTCTATATAAATGTCTGTACCAGTTCTTTGTTCAAATGAATTACCCCTGCTCCCACATTCGCTACTCTTCCTGAACTACCTCCCCCTTTTGTCTTTATTTTACTTCAATATACTAGTTTATTTTCTTTTTCCGCCCCCTGTCTGTCTGATCCCAATGAGGAAATGATAACATATGCAATGAGGAAGTGTGCTTAGTACTGACTTATATTGTAGTTTTGTTTTGCTGTGAGAGGAGGTGAAAGAAGAAAAATTCAAGCGATATTTTCACATAGAGCTCAGAACCAACCCTTACACAGCAACGGTACATTAAAACTTTACTACAGGTAAAGTATCTATTTAAGCTCTTGTATTTACTTACAAATGCAGTTACTCATCTGTTTCTGTTGTAAGGACATCTACTTCCTCATAAATGTTATGACCACACAACCTTATTCTGTGTTGAAAACCAAAGCTCCATTATGGAGTCAAGCTTGAAATATGAAATGAATTACTTATCGTTTCTATTGAGCTTGAACAATAGATCAACAGGAAAGTAGACAAACAAGATAATTGATGTCAGAGTTGATGACACATTTTGACCTGTGTTGTCTGTAAATCACTTGATCATATACCTTACCTGATTCTGTGTCCTTTAAAACTGTGGCTTAGTGTATGTGACCTGAGTTTTAAACCTCAAACCAGTTTCCACAGTACGACAGCCACTGGAAAACTACACCATTTTATGTTCTTACAACTGTAGTTTTGCACTTTACAGACCATGATTGGTTTGTACTTGATTGGTTACTGGTTCCTACTTGACAGGAGTGATATTTTGATTGACATGCATGATGAACTAATGTTCATAATTTAATGACAAAGTGTTAAACTTTTACAATAGGATTTTTTTTTAAAGCTGACCACCACAACTGTCTGTTTTCAGGTACCGTATTATTGTATCTGTTTGATAAACTAGGCTACCGTTACTGCTTAAAATAAATGTAACTGAAATTAGCAAATTAAGTACTGCATTATCACCAGAATTATAGATACATACTCTATGAGAGACAATGCAAACAGCATCGACGTCCTCACTTCCTGAAAGTAATAAGTTTACAAGGCTTATATGTATCAAGACGTTCAGCACAGAGTTGCTTATGTGACGTAGTGCTAAGGGACGAAAGAGGCTGAGAGTAGAGTTCATTAGAACTACGTCACATGTGCCTTGTGCTTAATATCTAATACATGTACACTGAACTGCCATTCAGTTGGCAACACTGAATATCATAACTGGCCCGTCGGTATATGGGTGACGCGCACTGCTGATACAAGTCTCAGAATGCACTGCAACAACGAGCAGGCTGACCAGCTGCATCTTTTCCCTGAAGTGTAGTCCTCTGTAAGCATGTCATCACTATCAAGAAGTGAGGTATCATGTTTTCATTGGCTGTTAGCACTCTTATTCACAACGCTAGTGCAGTGCTTTAAAAAATGTTAGTCTTTTCATATCAAGCAGTAACATCAAGATGTATATAAGACATGCAAACAGCCAGACTAGTATTAAGTTTACCCACAAAGTCAATGAGTAATATGTTGATTGATGTGCATGTCATTGTGAATGACGCTGTGGGACAGGAATAACATCGTGAGACAAAAAGTGAGTAAAACACCCGAAATATATAGAACTACTTTCTTCTGTCGATTCATGTTTTTTTTATTTTTATATTACAATTCCAACCCTCCTCCTTTATCTTTTACACTTTTTTTTACCGTATGGTCCACCAAGGAGCCTACAAGTAAACACAGTAAAACATGAACATTTTGAAAGGGGGCGGGATCAGCCAGCGGCATCAATCCCGGCGCTTGCAGTCTGGACGCGGAGGGTGAACATGCCTGGCTGCAGTGCTGAGAGGGACTGCTGCGAGAGAACTGGGCCACCTGTGAGTGCGTTGGGAGGGAGGGTGGGCCCACGGCAGCACCTGCTGCTGGAGGACAAGAGTAAGAATGATACGTGCTTTCACGTCAGAGTCTCCAAAAGTCTCCCATAACACCAGAAAAAGTCGCTAGATTTGTCGCTAGTCGCTTTTTTGAAAAAGAGTTACTAGAGGGGTATGAAAACTCGCTAAATATAGCGACAAAGTCGCTAAATTGGCAACACTGAATATCATAACTGGCCCGTCGGTATATGAGTGACGCACACTGCTGATACAAGTCCCAGAATGCACTGCAACAGCGCGCATGCTGACCAGCTGCATCTTTTCCCTGAAGTGTAGGCTTTACTCGCAACAGAAATAGGCAAATTTATGTTAGAATTCTGATGTATTTAGCGGTTAAGCATGGCAACTAGGTAATGACTATTCTGAAAATATTCACAACTGTGGTTTGCAATCATTGCTCTGTCCCAATCTCTCCCGATCTATTCTTTCTGGCCATCTGCATTGTATTATATGAAGAAGACCCAACAACAGACGTGCGGGACCAACAACACCAGGCAGGCTGCACCCACATTTCTGGCAAGCGCCTCACGCGCCGTCGCGTATAAACCAGAGCCATGTATAGAGAGAGTCTCCACTCCAATGGACCTTTTTTTTTCACAGCAATGGAGCCTCAAAATAGTTCCTGAAAGTTAGCCTAAATACTAAAAGTACACTAAATTATATTTTAAATGTAAATCTGTGCATTTATTGACTTTTTTTTTAAATTTCCCACCAAGCATTTCCTGCAACTATTTTGCCATAGGTTTTGCCTCTCCATGAACCATGAGACAGTTTAACATTTTGAATTTCCGTTGACCCAATTCCAACTAGTTTATTGCAAAAGTATGTGTGATTCTCCCTTTAAAACAGATTGAAACAAGGAACCTTAATGCAATATTATTATTCACTGTTAGCGTTTGTGTGGACCGCAAAAAAGTTTCCAAAGCTATATTGCTAAAAAGCTGGAGATCTAATATGCGCGAGGGGAGTGACAAGTACGCAGCCTACAGCAGGTCATGCAGAGCTCACTGGGTAAGATACATTTTTGAGGAAAATTATTACATTACAGCAAATTTGGACGATTTCACGGTGACTGGAAAATGGGGAAATATTGCCTACCAACAATAAAGCCAAACTCCGTCCGTAATAATAATTATGGTACTAAATGACAATGGTGATTATAACAATGATACGTACAAAATGGATAATAACAAAACTAGAAAACCAGTATGTTGAGAAATGTTTAGCCTACTTTGTGTATTTATTAATTTTATAGATTTTCTATTAATGTGAATGGTGATTATGGCACCGGCTAATTATTTCCAATAAAAGCCCAATGTTAGAACTCAAATGCTTTTTATTTAATGTTTCTCCATCTGCTATGGAAACTGAGATGCAAAGGTTTTAGTGAACACTGACATGAGAATATAATTATAATAAGTTTGGGTCTCGACATGGTCCCAATTCTAAATTTTGGCCTTCTCTGTGATTGAGTTTGACAACATTGGCCCTGATTGTCCTACAGCCATGCAACAGTGCTGAACAATGCTGCCATATTAATTTTCAAATGCATTTCGTAATATTGTGAAAATGTTATTGGATGAATTGACGGTGATTGTTTCTATCACTGTCGGTTATCGTCACACCTAAACTATGACTACACTGCAACTATTTCATGACTAGCCAGGCATCTTTAATAACTATTTGTTTACAGTTTCTGAGAATATGGTTCCAGGATTTTTTTTTTTTTTTAAAGACATGGACTCTAGGAATATAAACATTACATTTGGACATGGCAAATTATTTAATTTTATAGAGCACTTATATGTTAAATTTAAAATATGAGTTAAAGTTGTATGTCATAAAACCTAATTCTCTTTTATTATTTCTCCTTCAGTTCACTGGTCATGGATTACATAGATCCTATCTTGAGCATCGCATCAGGTATTTACCAGCTCTGTAAACAAGTGAAGGCAAACAAGGAACGCTGCGATCGTGTGGCCGTCCGAGTAAAAGCACTGGAAACTCTGGTCAGGGCCATCCAAAAGCGAAGTCATGATTTAAACTCTGCAGAAGTGGAGAGCGGCCTCAAGGAATTCAAGCACACACTATCATTAGCTGAAGATCTGATCAGAAAGTACACTATTTCCAATTTACTCAAGCACATTAGGAGGGCCCATCAAGACGGAGAGGAGTTTTGTGATGTGAATGACCGTCTCTTTAATGCTTACCAGGACCTGTCACTGGGCCTGCAGGTAGCATATGGAGATACGCTGCACAAGGTGTTTGAAAGCTCTAAATGGCAGGCTGAGAATGAAGCAGACAGAAAGGCTGATCGTTCAGAGCTACGAAAATGTGAGTATTAATTGTTTCTGTTTCTTGAAAGTGAAGCAAGCAAGCTGGAAATAGTCCAATATTAGAGTGACCTATAATGGGTTTTTTTTTTTTCTTTTAAAAATAACAATACATTTAATTGTTTGTCAGGATGCTTTTCAAAACAATAAAGGACATCTTCAAATATAAAGCTCAATACAAAACATTTTGTTAAGATATATAGAAAAGTATTGGACAAATTAATATATATTTTAGAAACAATATAGAATTAAATAAAAAATATTTGGGAAATATATACCAAATAAAATAATAATCTATGCTTATTGTGAGGGCAGGAGAAACAAGAGAGTGGAACAAAGGGTTAAATGTTATAGGCAACTTTAAAGAGAAGTTTAGCAAAGGAGGTGACTGAGGTAGCATGTCGTATGTACAGGGAAAGGGCGTTCCAAAGTCTGGGGGCAGAGCAGCTGAAGACCCGAGCCCCCATCGTGGAGATGAGAAATGGGGGGGTAACCAGACGCCCTTTGGAGGAGCGGAGAGATTGGGAGAGAGTATATGCAAGGAGAAGGTCAGAGAAGTAGGAGGGAGCCAGATTGTGAAGGGCCTTGTACAAGAGAGTCTTGAAGTTGATACAGAATTTTACAGAAGGCCAATGAAGAACCCAGGACCGAGCCTTTATGGACACCCAGTGAGACGGCCTCACATCTTGATGTGCAGGATTTAATTTGGAAGATGAGAACCAGGATAGTGTGACTCCTGCAATGCCAATGCTAGACAGACGTTCCAGGAGGAGTGGGTGGGAGATAGTGTCAGAGGCTGCAATCAGGTGGCAAAGGATGAGGATGGATAGGAGGCTGTCAGGCCGGAGTCAGCTGCACTAAGGAGGTCATTGGTGATTTTTACTAGCGCTGGTTCAGTACTGTGTTTGGGATGGAATCCAGACTAAAATGGTTCAAATAGGTTATTGGAATTTAGATGATTGAGAAGTTGGGAGGCTACCACCCTCTCAAGTGTTTTATAGAGGAAAGGAAGGTTGGAGATGGGGCGGAAGTTGTTCAGGTCATTGCAGCATTTGTTTTTTTGTGGTTGTGTGGGTGTCATGGCTGCAGTATTCAGGGTGGGGGGTATGAAGCCGGTGGCAAGAGAGGAGTTAATTCAGTGAGTAGGCGAGAGATGGAGGGAAGGCATGTTTTTATGAGGCTAGTGGGCATGGGATCAAGTTAGCAGGTAGAAGATTTGTAATTCAGGATGATTTCAGTAATGGAATTTGTTAGTGGCCGGAGTGAAGCGCAACCGAATATTGGGCTATGGCTATGGCCTGATAAAGACAGCTAGTGGTGCCTCATTTTGTTTGGTCTGGTTGACCAGTTATTAAAGGAGTCATTTCATGCCCCTTTTCCCTTGTTGACACAGTTCCATGACTACTCAATTTAATGTAGTTGACAAGCTTAGGTGAAAATACCACATAGATCATGTGTAATAAAACCATCACCACCACAACCCTTAGATAACGCTGTTTTCAGTGACTGTTGCGTTAAATTAAACAAGCCACTGCTCACCCCCCACCACCCACACCTATGGTACAACAATAGCCAAAACCGCTCCGTTATTCACAGGCAGCGGGACGGAAAGACGAGAGCATTATGAAAATCTTACTTTATATTGATTCGGTATGACTTTATTGTATATACTGTATTGGCTTTCTTGTTAAAAAAAAAGTCTTAGCTAATTATAGCTTACCGTTCTTCCATATAGCCTAGCTTACAAACATCACAATTTCATAATTTTGTATTTTTAATTAAATTAAGTGTACCATAGTTGTAGTATCTGCTCATTTGATAATACATGACGCACATCTCTAGTTTGAACCACATATGGTTTATTTTGTATTATAAGTGTTTTCAAGGTGTTAATATTGCGCATTTATTTTGCCTCTCCGTTCAGACTACACTAAAGGATACGGGAGGCAGAATGGGGTTCTTTATTGGTCGTGTCAATATAAACACGGCAGCAGCTTTGTCACACAGCCCCGAATCATGTGTAGGGACAGGTGTTATGTTTTGATAACCAGACATGTATCTACAGTACTAAGATAGGCTGACAATTCTTGCTCTTTTCCCCCCGCTTTGGCACAAACAATGGACAGATTAAATTACAAACAACATTTCCGTGTTGACGTCTTCGACTTCGGGATCTGTGTGTCATGGTCCACCCCCCGTTGCCCTGTATTATGGTTTTGATTCTGTCTGCTGTCTCTAATTCCCTGTGTTGTGTTGGTCCGTCTCGTTCCGTGCTTGCCTGCCCCTTGATGATTGTGTATTAGTTTCACCTGCTCCATTGTTACGTTCTGTCCAATGGCCTTTGTTGTGTCTTTGTTTATAAGCTCTTGAGTTATGCCTTGTTTTTGTCGGTTCATTGTCAGTTATCTACAGTTGTTCCTGTCTGAATTTTAATGTTCAAATGTAAAATGTAAAGTTCATTTGAAAACTTCCCTGCTGTCGTGCTACTGGGTCTACCCGCCCGCAAATCCTGACACTGTGGGAAGCCGAATGCATGATTTGGAAAGCTGGCAAGTTGGTGTCAATTAAAGTGAGATCTAGAATAACAAAAACTTAAGCCATGGAGTTTGTCCATGTTTGTCCAGGTAAATGTACCATTTAATGAGACCAGGTGAAACTGCTACGAAGTGAGTTTCTGTATTTCACACCACGAAGAATCACAATAGCTGCACTTGATAGGCTACAGCCTTGTTATAAAATGAATTTCCCTGATTCCAAGACAACGCAAAACATGTTATGCGCTGCACTCCTTCAAAGCATTTGTTAATGCTGTGATAGAAATGCATTCATAACGGGCTATGCTGTTTCGTCTACTGTTAGAAGCAGGAGAGACATCACACTCCCTCTGTGTGTGTTGTTGTCCCAGCTCCTCTGTTTTGATGGCTGGTCCAGTCACCTGTGCATGTTAGTGAGTGTCTGTGTGTGTGGAGCCCACAAACCATGCGAGAAGTCATAAAGAGATACTTTAAATACATGGAAAGCAAAGTTTATCAGTATTTTTAAATATATGCATACAGTCTGCTGATCCAAAAACGTATCCGATCCGTGGCTCAAAAACCGTGACACAATCCAATCTGTGAGATTTGTGATCCGTTGCACCAATATTGTTCATCACTTCCACCTGTGTGCTCCCTCCCAGGTGTGACCTCTTGTCTTCAGCCCTGGTGTATTTAGTATGTATGTTCCTTTGTTCTGATGTTGGCTCGTCTGTTCTGTTACCCTGCCGTGACTGTGTCCCCGGTCTCCAGTTTTTTTTCTGAGTTACCTTTTTGGCTTTTGATTAAAATTGTGTTGGCTGCTCTGTGTCCTACCTCCTCCTCCTTTCTTGTGTCTCACCAGCCTCAACCCTAACACACAGAACCTAAAGTGTCAAAAATATATGTCCAGCTTTCCTTTAGTGATATATAGCTTTCCAGCTCTGCTTGGATTGCATCAATAGTTTCAATTTTGCCACGAGATTGTTGTGAACAACAATCCATCTGGCATGTTGGGTTACTTCTCTGCCCCATCCTTGAATGTTTTCTCATGCTTGGTCTCAAAATGGCGTTAATGTTCGGCAAACAACATTTTCAAGATATAAAGTACACGCAGCATGGTCCTTCTGTAACACAAAACCCCATTATTGTGTCCAGGAGGGCTGAAATGCCCGAACATTTACTACTTTAACTTTCGTAGCTAGCAAATCTGCCATTGCAGACATGCTACTGATCCCGCTCCGGATCTAGCGGAGTACTCGGCTACTACGGTACGGTAGCCAATCAGAGCCTAGTGTTTGCTGTATGTGGGTGGATCAATCAAACTAAGTTGCGCAACTGCAATGTCTGTGGAAGTCATAACGTAATGTAGGTCAATTTCTCATGCGAATTATAAGACATCGAACTATAATAACCGGATAAGCGTGTAGCCTACTTAAAAACAAAATATATATACTGGGAAGGCTCTATGGCAAGAGAGAACAGATACGGGGACAATGGGCACCCTTGACGGGTTCCCCTATCAAAACAGATAGGATCAGAGATCTGACAATTTGTTACGTAAACCTATTCTAGTAGACAACAATAAATCTAATTTGGAAAGTTAAAAATGTGCATAATATGTCCCCTTTAATAAAGTAGTTTTGACCGATTATGTTGTTGCTTTAAAGTACAGATTTTGTCTATTTTCAGTGTTGGATGATGTAAAGGAGACTGCAGATGCCACGAGGGAGGACATCCAGAGCCTCAAAGACATGATAATGGAAGAAAGTAAGTAAACCTAGAGCCAATTGACAACTGTAACTTTACCACTGACAGAATAAACATTCAGTGTGACATGATATAGTGATTATTCAATATCATAGATTAGGGCTGGACAAAAATGTAATATCAATATATACCGCAATATCATTTTTTTCAATAACGATGATATGATTATTAAACTTATTTCCGGTATTTTGATAAGCTTAATGACGGGCGCAGAATTCAGTTGTATTTCAGGCGAACTATGTGCATTGATGACTTACACTAGACACGCAGCCAGTGCCAAACAGTAGTGGGCTGTTTTCACGTACCAGACAATTGTATTAACTCTCTCACCTAACAGCAAATGTATCAGAAAGGCTTAATATTACATATTATGACAGCTTCCTCCACTAACACAAATTCTGTTAATCTGCTAGTTCTTTCCAGAGTCGGTCACAACCGCTACTGTTGGTATAAATTTAGCCTTCTTTAATTATAGATAAATAATGTACTAACAGAAAGACACAGTTGAGGGTTTTGCTTATTTATTTTGAGTGTGATTTCACATTTCGTGTTTGTATGAAGGCTAAAAGGTGAACATTTATTTGTACCTTTTTTATTTCTAAAATGTTAAAGTTTCATAGAAGATTTCATAGACTTGGCAAATGCATTTTTCAGACGTTTGTAAGTACTCCGTTGTGGGTGTTTTAAGCATTTTTTCTGAGGCTTATGTTCATATCGATATCGGAATTATTTTGTATTGACCGAAATATAGAAATATATTGTTATATACATTTTGGCCATATCGTCTAGGCCTATCACACATCAAAATGATTGCTGTTAATTTAATTCAGAGTGTTAAAAACAACACCGGGCCAATGTTTATATAGGTCCACACTATTTTCAGTTAATTTTACACTTTTTAAAGTGTTAATATTTTAACACTTTCAAAGTGTCATATACTATGAAAGTGTAATATTACACTAACAGTGTAATATTAATAATGTTATTGTTATTTTGTAACACTTTTAATGTGTACATTTAAAACAAGTTCTTAGTTATTTAATGCCACTATCAGTGTTCATTTACTTAGAATTTTCAACACTAGATAGAGTTGTTTCTGGTCACCACCAGTGTTAATTTAGAATGTATTTAACACTAGCTATAGTTTCTTGTGGAAACTGTCTTCCTTGAAAGTTCAGAAATAAATGCAACCTAACCATTGCTGAAATAATTTCAAATTTTGGTATTTTTCAGACTGTAAAAATGTTTACACTGAGGGGCTGATGAACCAAAACGCAGACATGAGAGCAAACTAAATAATGAAGTTTAATTTGGCAGGCAGAGACAACAAAATGAACAGGAAATAGTCAGGCGATTGACAAACAGGCAGTAGATTCCATAAAACTGAGGCATAATTTAGGGAAAGCAACACAGACGGGCAGGCAGGTAATAATACAAACAGGCTCAGGATGCATGAGAGTAACAGACATGTGGAACTGAACAAAAGAAAATATACAAGTACTGATTACAAGAGGAAACAATTGGGAGGACCACACAGGTGACATGATAGTAATCAACTAAGAAACCAGGGAGTGAGACACAGGCATGAACACTAACAAGAACAGAGGTGAAGAGACGAGAACCAAGCCAAAAGGCAGACACAAACACAACATGGCACAAACAGTGAGGCGTGGAGAGATGGGCATCCATATTGGTCAAATTTTAAGGTATGGTCCCTTAATTTACTTTCATTCTATGCGAGCAAAGGTGGGAGAACATTTTGCTTCCTGTGGCGAAGCAATATCGCATCTTCACTTCATCTAGGTAACTTGGGCAGCTGAATTCGCAGCCCTGTGGTTGATGCCACAGGGCTGCAGTTGGCTGTAGTTTTCTTAGTGAGGCAGGATGAAATAGAGAAGACTTTGATAACCACATAAATTTGTCTATCCAGCTGGTTTTGCACAATGTATCAAATAATAACTACAAACTGCTCCTACATATTTTCTTATCACAAAACAACTGCTCTTGTGAAAAACCGCTTGTTGCATGCATGTTATGCATGAGCAACAACCACTCACACATTCTATAAACCAGGAAACTGAGTTTGTGTGTGTTACCTTCTGCAATGCCCACATTTATGGTCCATCTCCTAGTCAGTTTAGATTTGTGTATACATGAAAGCCTCAAGCTGGTTTGTGAAAGGTGTTTATGGTGGGTTTAAAAAAATCTGTTATCTGACAATAATTACAGAATATCACTCATGGTAATGCTGTCACAAGTAGAAAAACATATTGTGTATACATGCTTCTAAAACAATGGATGGAAATTTTCAAAAAGCCAATACACAAAAACAAAATGCACACCCACAAGCAGTCAGCAAAAGGCAAACCAAGCGAATGCAGGCAAAATTGCGAAAATTTATTTTCCAAGTGGAGGCAGGCATGCGAGCAGGTGGCTGTTGGATTTGGAAAATGTAGTTGTGGTTAGTGTCTGTGTCAATATTACATTAACACCAATAATTAACACCCAGCATTAACACCAAATATAGCTGCAAGCAGCCATGGACGGGCCTAGCCCAATCAGAAACCGCCCGCCAACCTCGGGGCACCCCCGCCAGCTCACCCGACAAGTTTGGCATGAATCGGTCAAAGTGGAGCAGAGAT
>JAODOY010084095.1:0-14637 GCA_025399855.1 Forbesichthys papilliferus
TCTCTCTCTCTCTCTTTCTCTCTCTCTCTCTCTCTCTCTCTCTCTCTCTCTCTCTCTCTCTCTCTCTCTCTCTCTCTTTACAACTGTCACTTTTAAGCGCTAGTATGTAACTAATGCTAATGTAAAGTGCGACTGGTAAGAATGGTTGCTTAGAACATAAGTAAAGAGGCGGGAATTCTCAACACGATACGGCAGCAGGGAGTCACATACAATATTACATTACAGTCTGATTACATCATTCTTGTCCGGTCTGTGCATATGTCTGCGCGTGCGTGAGTGCGTGTGCGTGTTTTGTCTGAGTCATGTCAGGCCTGGCGAGGTCTCTTATGTGGGCTGGACCGTGATGATGGGTGGAGCCTAGGCAAGGTGGAGGACAGGAAAGTGGGAACACTCTCCTGCTCTCCCATCTGTTCTGCTCCGCGGAGGGGCGCAGGGTGGGGAGGTGATGGAGTGTGTGTGTGTGTGTGTGTGTGTGTGTGTGTGTGTGTGCGTGCGTGCCCGCGCGCGAGTGCACAGAATCACACAGGCGGCACACATAGAGACACAGAAGAGGGATAGTCACACAGGTTGTCATGTGCGCGTGCACGTACACACGCGCGCACACACACACACACACACACACACATTTTATTACCACAAAGAGTAACAGCTTTTCTGCGTGTCAGTTAGCACACATGCACGCGCACACACACGGAATATGAGAGACTACACATCCTTTACGCACACACGCACTGTTGGACACACTGTTGATGATTGGACTAGAAAGTCTTTCCTGAACAAAATAACACAAACACCATCTTGCATTTGGTGATTTGAGCTCAGAGCGCCCCGTGTGGTTAAAAGAGCATTAAGCCCCGGACACGCCAAGCGACTAGCGGCGACGAGAGACAATGGAAAGTCAATGGGATTCAACGTCTTGCAGCGACGACAGGCGAAGTTACGGTCGGCGACGCAAAGTGGGCGGGTACCGAGTTGAACTAATCTCAACTCCAGGCGGCGCGATCGAGACGACTACCAACAGGATCTTAGGATACCGTTGATTGACAGATTGACTGAATCATTTCGGGTGGGAGATATACGAGAAGGATACCTAGGCAACCAAAGCCTGGAATGTAAACAAGCGACCAATTATCAGCTACCAAGCGACGGGCGATGAGCAAATCGCTTGCAGTGTGTCAGGGGCATTAGTACCTGCCTCTATGGGCGCTGGGCGGCTGACATTGCTCTCTACTCCTCCCCTTGCAAAACAGCAAATCAAGCGCGCCACACGTGATTACAACTGAACCACACGTCAAGTGTGTGTCTTCATACACTGCTCTGCCTCGCGTGCACTTAACGTCACGATGCAGCCCTGTGTTTTTTAAACATAAACAGTGAGCTCGATGGGGACATGCGGGGTCCTCGGGGGGCACAGTAAAACAATGCTGTGCACCTTTAGCGGATTATAAAAGGTCACACCCAGCCTGGCTAAAGATGGAAGCGAAAGCAGTGGCGCCGTTTATGGAGGATGAACTAAAACGCGCCTTTCATTCAAGGTTAAAGCCCATACAGTATACGTATAGGGCTGTGAAGCAGATCTCCTGCCTTCAGGGTGATGAATGGGTGTCATGAGGAGAGGGGAGGAGGAGGAGAGGGGAGGAGAGGGGAGGAGGGGATTAGAGGGGAGGAGAGGGGAGGGGAGAAGAGAGGAGAGAAGAGCAGGGGAGGAGAGTAGATTAGAGGAGAAGAGGAGAGAGGAGGAGGAGGTGGTTGTGAGGCAGGTTGCCTGCAGGATCCCCAGGCTCTAACCTCAGGAAGCTCTCACCCCTTCACACTGCCATCTGTAGCTCTGCAGTGCAGTGTGTGTGTGTGTGTGTGTGTGTGTGTGTGTGTGTGTGTGTGCATGCGTGCGTTGGTGTGAGAGTGAGTGTGTGAATGCACGTTTGCTTGTGCACACACCTGCATGATTGTGTGTGTGTGTGCGTGCATGCGTGCATGCGTACAGCACTAATGAAGGCGTAATAATAAAACCTCACTAAGGTTTGCTCAATGCCAGCCACAAGCAAATGTCCCTGCATGTCATTTGGCTTGTGTCTGACCTATAAAATAACTCACATGCCCCACGAGCGCTGCAGGCCAACCCAGAGAGCGCCTAGCTCTGTGTGCGGCCAGATAGAAAGGAAGACCTCATGTTGACTGCAGATATTCACCTCCAAACACCCCCCCCACGCACACACATTACCCATAATCCCCCCACATCTCCCCTTCCCCCAAGCCTTCCAAACAGGTGACATCCTGTGCTTTTCCTGGTTTAAAATAATCTCATGTGACAGATGGGTCACCTCCCTCCCCCCCCTTCACCCCCACCCTCTGGACCTCCCAGCTCATCCCAGCCCCGCCCGCTGCCACACCGCGGGCACTTGTGGTACAGGAAAACAAACAATCCCCCCCCCCCCCTCCATCCCCTTGTCCTGCCGTGCGAGCCAGTTCCCAAATAGAGCCTGCCAAATGCAACACGTTGTTAATAAGCGTCGTGACTTCCATCCCTTTCAGCGGACACGCAACATGCACTGCCATCGCGTTACGCGTCAGACCCCCGTGGAGCGGGGGGGAGGGGGGGGTGGGTTGGAGTCACTATAGTCCGACAGCACGGAGACAGACAGGTATGGTGAGGCGTGCTGGTTGCCATGACCAAAGAGGGGAGATAGGTTGAGGAAGCACTTAAAACGACAGCTCTCTCTCTCTCTCTCTCTCGGCGGGAGTAGTAAGGGAGAGACTAATGGGGGAGGCTGGCACGTCGTCAGCGTACGTTAACGGGGCTGAGAGACACACATGAGTGCAGCCAGCCCGATAGGGAAGCTCAGCTTTGGCAGCGCAAGGCAAGCTGTGTGTCTGTAGCCATGGCTCCGCCCGACTATTGCTCTCAGATCTCAGATCTTTTTTACCCGCTGAGATTGTAGTGTGGAAACCCTGTTGGCATTAGTGTTCACACAGCTACCCTGCTGGCGGTCCAATCAGGGCGGGCTAGTGAGATGACGTTGAAGTCATGTGTGTTTCGAAAAGGCGGTAGAGCTAGATGAAACGAGTTAGCATTAGCAGCAACGCCGATTGGTCAAAGGCTGCCCAATAGTTGCACAATTAACCCGAGGTATACACCCAGTAGGAGGAAATGACTGTGAATGCTTCCCAAAGTGAATTTGGTCTGGTTACACCAGGCTAATGTGTCTGCACTGTGGAGACACTTCTTTCCCCAGACTGAGACCCAATCTCCCTTAAAAGGTGCTTCCACATAAGCTTATGCCAGACGGAGATTGTGTTGGCAACCTAGCGACTACCTAGTAACCCCTTTACCCTAACAACTACATATTACACATTTTACCTAGCATGGAACAGGTCATAGCAACCGAGTAATGCACACTAGCAGCCACTTGACCACTCATCACTATAGCAACCATAGCAACTCTACACCTTAGACACCGCCATAGTAACACATTTTCACCTTGTAATATTCTAGCAACCACCAAGTTCACCTGTTTTGCCATAATGTAATACACCACTAACATCTAGTGCCAACCAGCACCCACAAAGCACACATTAGCAATGAGGGGGGGGGGGGGGGATTTGACCGCCGGTGTTAACCTACCTGTAAGTATCCTTGAGCAAAATGCCTAACCCCCTACCCCCTAACGTATGTGTGAATGGGTGAATGTGAAGCAAAATACTGTAAAGCACTTTGAATAAAAGCGCTATATAAATGCAGTCCATCTACCATAATGCCCGCACAGCCAATACTGGTGCTGATCTCGTAATCATACATATTTCTGTCTTCAGTTTTTTGATCTTCGTTCATTTTGCCTCATTACCAACAAACTGGAAAACGCATCAATCAAAGCCTCGACATTTAGCCTTGTATTGCAGCTATGCAACATTTGTGTGTGTCTATATTTGTGCACTTTTCACGTGCTCACTGAATTGTGTTTATACACCGAAATGAAACTCGACGGATACATGGATTTTATGAGCAGCACCTGCTCGATAAGCCATTTTTTCCCTTTATCTTGGTAAATGGCCCGCACAAACTCATGTATGCGTATGTACAGTATGCACGTGCATGAGTGTGCATGCCTGGCTGTGTGCGCTGGCCAAGAAACTCACTGTATCCTAAATTAATCACGCCACTTAGAAATCTCTATGTACAGCGCTGAGCCAGCTTTTAAGTCGGTATAGAGCAAGAGAAAGAGAGAGAGGGAGAGAGAAAGAGAGAGAGAGAGAGAGAGACAAAAGGGACCGTTATAAGCAGCTTTCCACACACACGCCCGACGCACAGAGCAAGGGGAACTTTTCAGAGGAACTATTTTGGTGGCCACCTCTCTCGGTAAAACCCCTGACAAAAGAGTCCTCTGTGGCCCCGCTCCCTTCTCCAATATGTCTTCCCTCCATCGTCATCCCACACCTGCAAACGTCTTGTCTCGAAAAAATAAAAATAAAAAAGTATTCTGCAAACACACTCAAACACGCTACGACAATATTGTGATACATTGTGATCCATTCCCTTACAGTCCATACAGTACACTGTGTGTACAGTCCTTCAGTTCTTCTTTGGAACACGGCCTCCAAGTGGCCATTTGGAGGAACTGCGTCCCCTTACACATGGGGCTGCAGCACTTAAGAGCTTCGGCGGTGCGGCTCATCTGATGACAGCCTGACAAAGGACTGAGAGGGACATGTGTGTGTGTGTGGGGTGGAAATGCGTGCACGTGTATGTGTGTGTGTGTGTGTGTGTGTGTGTGTGTGTGTGTGTGTGTAAGCAAGTAAGCGAAAGAGCGATGGCCATCCATCTACAGCAATTGCGTGTGTGTGTGTGTGTGTGTGTGTCATGTCGTTGTCACAGAGATTTCGTCAGTTTGGTTGGCACCAATTATCGGTGGGGGACCTCGCCATCACCCCCCACCCCTGATGTGTCATGGAGCCGCACTGACACACACATTGCACAAAGGCCTACAAACACACACAGGGACACAATGTGAAACATGAAACATACATTTGCATAAATACATCGGTGTCCAGGGTGACATAAACATGCATGGCATGAAGCAAACACACACACACACACACATATGTACATAAATGCAGCTCCACACCACACACAGCAGTAATACATTAATAAATCCTTTTAATGCCTACAACAGGACCACAACCCCACCTCTCTCTCTATCATCCTCTCTCTCTGTCAATCCCAACATAATAAACACACACTGACTCTCCTCTCTCTCTCTCTCTCTCTCTCTCTCTCTCTCTCTCTCTCTCTCTCTCTCAGTCAAACCCAACACAACAAACACACACTGACTCTCTCTCTCTCTCTCTCTCTCTCTCCTTCTCCCTCTCTCTCAGTCAATCGCAACACAATAAAGACTCAGTGACGCCGTGAAGTGGAGCGTAATATGCTGCAGACCAAAGGACGTTGGCATGTTAAAAGCTAGAGCAAAGTCATTCCTGTGCGTCCGTACTAATGGACGGGTATATTTAGAAACACAGACGGACAAAGAGATGAGACGGGCGGCTGCATAAGCCTCAGGAAGTCACTTTTTCCTATTGTCGAGGACTCTCCGGAAGGCTCCAGCTATACTGCGCGGAGCACAGAGTTTAAAGAGAGCTGGCCTGCTTGGTTATTTACTAATCTGGAGCAGAAAATGGCCGCCCGCAGCATTATTCTTCTCAACACTGCTTCGGTGACAACCACACCAATGGGAAGTGGGGGGGGGGGTGTAAAGACCCTGTGAGATCATCTATACATCCCATGTTGGCCTGGTAGTGATGGAAGGCTGTAAAGTACCCTTAACATGCGTGTGATGGATAGAGAGAGAGGCACATGGGGACATTATCAGCCTAATGCACCATCTGGACCTGGGGAGCTGATTGGCCTTTTGACCAAAGCCCCGAGCTGCAGCCACTTACAATATTGACTTATTGACAGGGCGTGCCTTCGGGCAATACAGACACGTATAGATATGCCTGTGTAATTAGTCCAATATCTAAAATGTTTGTTTCATCATTCTGTATGTAATCCAGCATGTGTCAAAGAGTATATCTTTATGAATTGCTTAAAGCATGGCAATTCAAGCTCTGGAGAAGAAAGCCGAGGAGTTGAGTGCCTGAATCTACAGACTGCCTGGAAACAGCTGTCAAGGAAAGAGCACTGGCTTTTGTTATGTGTTTGTAGTTGTAGGGCTGGGCGATATGAACCAAAAATAATATCCTGATATATTTAGGTTCAATACCGATACACGATATATATCGGTATTTTACATAAAGTGGGCTAAATCTTCAGGCATAAAGAAAAAACAGGAAACCCGACAGAAATGTGAATTTTTTTCATTTTTAGGACATTAATTGACATATGTGAGCCTGGTGTCTCCGCCCCTTTGACACTCTGAATGCACAAGTGCAGGCATGGAGGGAGAGACGAACAAATTGAAAAAGTTATGAATAAATGCATAATATAA
Organism: Forbesichthys papilliferus; assembly: GCA_025399855.1. Lineage (NCBI taxonomy): Eukaryota > Metazoa > Chordata > Actinopteri > Percopsiformes > Amblyopsidae > Forbesichthys > Forbesichthys papilliferus. Next base: position 6,483 of record JAODOY010084095.1, read on the forward strand.
TAATATAATATATAATATATATTACAAAAATATATATATCGATATAAACGATATTGTCTTTATTTATATCTCTTTTGAAAAAATTCAGATATTCCGATATATACCGGTATATCGCCCATCCCTATGTAGTTGTTTATTCTTGTGTTTTTTATTGATCTGCCAATGCTGCTAATATGCTCTGAATTAAGCAAGGCATACGCCATGTTTGAATTTGAGCATCATATAAAATCACTGGCAGACAAGGGCTAAGGTTAAAAAAGAAAAGAAAGAAATCTCCCATTTATTTACTTTAACTGTACATCTGAGATCTCCATCTCGCCGAATAGGCCCCATCTATGAAATACGCAAACATAGCATGTTTTAATTGCACCTAAATTACATATCCCGGATGATTTATTGCCTTTTCTCAGCAACGGTGTTGAAGGGTTGCACGTATGTCACTAGCGTGCCATGAGACAGTCGGGCACAAAGATGTGCAACACAGCCATGCAAACAGGATTTTACACGCCAACACCAAATAAGATTTAGATTTTTCCAGGCAAGCGTTCCCGTTGTTACTCAGCTCTGTTGAGTACATATTATTACAGTCTGCACACAAAACAATAAAACACTGAAATAAAGAGAAATGACATCAATGACCAAATAGAACATGCCAGTCCTACATAATTATTCATTTAATTCATTGCCTACTAATCATCATTATATGTTTCTTTAATTTCCCTCTCACTGCCAAGATAAATAATTTGTCAGTTAGTTAAACCTTAGTATTGAAATTGCAGTTCTTTCTTCATCTTGTTCTGGGTTAGGTGCACTGGATAATGAAAATATATAAATACAATGTCATTTAAATACAATATAATAAAACAATATACATTACATATTAACTAAACTAAATACCAATGTGTGGTTCAGTTCAAAGAAGGCATTGCTGCGCAAAACAGGCGTTACAACCTCTAATTGCAGCATCTATATGTAAACAACATAGCTCATCTGCTGCAGACAGCAGCACCAACATTGTAGCCTACTACTAGTTAATTTTCCCGTAATACGATAAACCTGTGTGGCTTCAAGATGCAGCAATTGGATTTTAATCTGCGCACTACTGATTAGCGCATTTGGCTCCCCAGCCGATCTGTAATTTGTTCCACAACATAGAGCTGAAGAGACAGTCACACGGTCTAAAGGCCTGATTCATAGTCTACGTGAGATACGCGGTTGCGAACAAAATTGAGCTACGCAAGGAGAGTTTGCGTAGCAAAACGTGTTGTCCTCATTTTTGTAACGCAACGCAAGCGCGCCTGGAATTTCATTGAAAAGACTGAGAGCACCAACTGACACGCCTTCTCTATGTTCTAGAAATACACGCGTAGCACTTCGCGTCCGCGTAGACTATGAACCAGAGAAAGAACACGGAGGGAGAGAGAGAGAGAGAGAGCGAGAGAGAGAGAGAGAGAGAGAGAGAGAGAGAGAGAGAGCAGCAAACCGCGAGAAATAAGAGTCGGCCTGTCTTGAGCTATCATGTGTGTCTTAGCGCCCTCTGCAGGTTCCTGCGTGTAGTGCAAACCGTTGAAGTTTCAAAGGATGTACTGTCTGCCTGCGAGTGAGTGTAAATATGTCAAGAGGGGACACAGAAGGTTACACCCAAGTGTGTTTGGTCTGTCACAGCACAGTGACTGTGACTTCTCTGGCCACACAAGTCAAGAACACAGCAGCAAACATCAACGAACCTGACAGGCAAGTACACAGGCAGATGGCTGTGTGTCTGTCTGTGCTTTATGTGTGTGCGTGTGTGTGTGTGTGTGTGTGTGTGTGTGTGTGTGTGTGTGTGTGTGTGTGTGTGTGTTTGTGTAGAATGTAGAACGTGTGCCTGTATTTTTTGCAGAAACAGTCACACCTGCTGTACTGGCGGTATTTTACCACTAGATGGCAACAATAAACTATTCTTTCAGACTTGACCATGTTGGCCACTAGTAGACACTGAATTCGTTTCTTAAATGCAGAATTAGAATCAGTGCTGGTGTCTGATTTAACCAATTTGCAAAGATTATATCTTCTGGTTTGCCAGTTTTGCCAGTAGGGGTACTCTCTTTTATGTAAATCCTCTTTAGCTGACTAACCATTGCTGCTTAATCTTTACTGCTATTATGCTAATGCTGATGTTTGCTGGAACATACACGTCCATGAACACCTAAAAAGGCTTTCATGAAAAGGACAGCAAGATCACTATAGGGTCCAACAGTGAAATGGACGTTTATTTATGTGGATAGTTAAAGCTTTGCACACTGTGCACTACATGCTTTTGCAAAATGCAGGTGAGAAAATCGAGTGGAGGTTTAGGTTGTGTTAGTTCTGCTAGTAGAAACTGATTTTTCATCTTCTCACAGTTTGAGAATTATGCACAGTATGTCACTACTAGTCAGGTGGCTTAAAGGTGGAGTCAGCGACTGTAAAGGACTTCAAATGTCCGCAGATGACAGCATATGTCTGCTCATGGTCCACTGGCTGCGAAGATGCGCTTGTTCAAACTTAACTGTTATGGGGTGGACAAAAGTAAACCAAATTCTACATGAGCCTTCTTCAGGACCTACTGAAAGATATTAGCCTTTAGGAGCCCGCTGGAGATTTCAATGATCTACATGTAGAGCACAAATCTCTCTTGATCAGCAACCCTACAAGAGATTTTCTTGAGTCTTACGAAGAACATTTATGTTTGTTTTAATGCCACTGCATCATCTGAAACTGGTTTTAATTTGTGCACTGGTCAGCAGAATAACAGTAGAAAAAAATAGTAAGACCCCCATTACAGCTTCAATAAATCCTTAGAGAGAATTATTATACTAAACTACATAACCTAGCATTATTATAAACAAACAAAATAATACCATACGAGTTGTATTGTATCTAATTATTTAATGGCTTGCTTTTAGGCCCTGTTATACCTATAACTCATATACACATATATTCCCACTATTTGTGTTTACCAGTAGGCCATCATTCTGAACCAGTGGTGTATTTTATAGTAGCCTACAGGTGGGTTGTATGCCATGGCGAAAGTGTTTCTGTGGTTACTTTAAGTGGTTTCCATACACTACTATTGGAGTTGCCAGACTAATTATTAAATGTGTATTAATCTGAAATCTCAGTTCGATTTTTATTTCAAAAGGGCTGTTATCAATGGGCAGAGACAAAAATGCCCCTTGACGCAATTGTATAGGCCTACAACCAACCAGAACAATGAATCCAGCCATCTCAAAAACGCCTCAACAGTGCACCTATATACAAGGTTGTGATTGCCGGGTGAAAAAGTGTCTAAATAGAAGGATGGCCAGACAATGTGGTCAGCAAATGAAGCTCAGATTCATCTGGTTTTAAGGTTAGTAGCCTAGTAGATGGGTTAAGTCTGAAAAATAGTCTGTTAATTAACATCATGATGCAAAGGTCCTCTTCGGTAAGGAAGTAGGCTACCTTAGGACTACAGAATTCTTGAAGAAATACCGGTAAATAAAATCCAAATAAAATAATGGCAGCCAAACCAAATTACTAACTTCTTTGTAAACATCAGGTACAGTCATCAGCTAACAAGTAAAGCCGTTTTACCTGTTACCAATCAGGTCCACAGTGATGGTCACGGTTAGTAAAATATGCATAGCGTCTGGGACACAGCGCTAGTCAACTGCGTCAAGGTTAACCACTTGACAGGGTAGATGTTTTGATTGACGTGCACGACAAACAACTTTAACGCAATAACAAAATTGGACGTTAAACTTACAGCCTAATGAGGGATGTGTTGGGAAACTTCACAACATGAGTCGGTTGTTGTATATTCTTACATATGTAGGCTATATACGGTTAACCTACTGCTTAAAATAAACAGAAATGCTGAAATTAGTAAATAAAGCACTGTACTAATATCGTGCTTCACTGCACTATAGCATCGTAATTATGTATGTATGTATACAGACTTGTTATGACAATGCTAACCGCTAATGATGATTTCCTTCCTGATAGTGTTGCTGAGTTTACTGGGGAGTCTCAGACGTTTAGCACAGGTTGCTAATGCTTAGGTTTGTTGACGTAGTGCTGATGGATGGAAGAGACTTCCTCGAGTCGGAAGGGGAGAGAATCTATGGCTCTACCTCTCCACCTTTCGCTTCCATCCATCTTTTTCTGTTGAATGTATAATCTGCATGCAATCAGTGGCCACTGCACAACCAAAGATCCTCAGGAGCCCTGCTATTAAAGCACTGAAGATCTTGTATAGGCCAATCATCAGATGCATTTTGCTCTTCCAGTGTCACTTGAAAATGTTAATTAGGCAGGCAGTCTGGGCAGACGCCTAAAAATAGCCGTGACACGTTAACACTGCTAAATGTGCCTGGGCCAAGCATCTGCTCATACAGCAACAATAGCTTGGCAGAACAGAACAAGGATTTAAATAGCAGTCTCGGCTGAGGATGTGAACTGGCTTAAACAGTGCAATCACACAGGCACATTCTCACCACTCATCTTGAGTGGTGAGGGTTTTTTTTTTTATTTATGTATTTATTTATCCTTCAGTGTCAGGGCAGAGCAGACGCACATTCAGGACAAGAGTGCCGGTCGTGTTCTCTTGCACATTATCATAGCTCGATATCATTTTTCAACCCCATTTCATCTTTTTCGACATTTCTATTCAGCTCGTGTTCTATTCATCACTTCTCTTCGCCGTTCTCTTGGCTAAGCTTTGACAACAGTTTTTTTGTGAGTGTAGATTGTGAAAGGGGCACTTTTGAATTTAACCAGGCTTGATTGTATGAGAAATCAAGATCATGTACATAGAGGCCAATATTCCCCAGCCTGGATTAAAGATGAAAGATTAAATCTGAAATCACCTAATGTCTCGTGGGATGCTGAAGGCATCAGAACGGTTACCATGACACCTGAAAAGCACAAGGTGTCTGTATCTGTGTGGGGGATGTTGGGGGGGTGGTGAAGAGTGAGGGGGTTGCACTTGACATGACTAGCCAACTCCTGGTTCACAACGAGCTCTATCGGCCACTCAGAACCATGTTGTTGCCACGGAAACTACTTAAAAAGTTAGGTGGGCAGATGGATGGACAAGTGGAAGGGGTAGATAAAGGGGAAGATGGAGAGAGAGATATTACTTTTCAGACATTTTAAAACTTGAATCCCGGTCTGGTTTGCACTGAAGGCCGGCCAATATGCGACGGTCCAATTAGACAATGGTTATCTCCCTCCACACTCCACACCAGTGGATGTCTTTGAAGGGCTTTCACATTATGCGATGGTACGGCCAACGTACAGCCTGTTCCTTTGCATATTCATCACTGCACCTAATTCAGCACACGCTCTGAAACTACCAATCAAATTAATAAACGTATACGTATGTTCACGTCAAAGTGTTTCTCTTATACAGCATGTATATTAAACATATCTTGTTTCCTCGTATAACGTTTATACTCATTTTTGCTTTTGCGTTAAAACTGAAACAATGATGTTTGATGTGGGCCAACCGGGGGAACTCTTTACAGTTGTCTTTAATCAAACTGTAGCTATAGGCACCAGAACACTGAACCTAGACAAACCTTCATCACACTGCTGTGTTCTCTTGATAATAAACTCTTACATGTATTGACTTTCTGTACAAAAGAGACTTCGACCAGTACATTTTATGCTGTAGATTTGAGATGACAATACAATCACCTTACGTGCAGCAATGTTTTTCTTTCACCCCCATCTCTCTACTCAAGAGTCAGATGACTCACAGTACAACAGTAGGCCCTTTGGGAACTCCAATAGCACTGTGAGAAACCTTGTATTCAGAATTCTCCATTTTGCTTTATTATAGGGCTATAGCATGCTGGATCCCTGGTGGTTTGGTACTAAAGAATTAGCTGAGGATAACGAAGCTGTTAATTTGCATCTCTTGTAATGACAGTAATCACGATCGAATCTTGTCTGAGGTTGCTGTGGTTTATTAGCGAGTGTGTTGAAATAACGCATCACTGCTCTGAAATTAATTTGCACGCAGATGACAACGGTTGTTGGATGCATGTAGCTCGACTGATATTATTTTGGGGGCTTTGCTGTAATAATATCTCATTCCAAATCCAAATCCACTCCAGTTGGATTTTCCTTTTCTCCATGAATTGTTGTATAAAGGAATCTGTAAAAATGCACAAATTACTATAAGTGTTTGCATTTTTACTAGGCTGACAGACCATGTCATCTTCTAATTTACTAATAAACTGTTTTAAATCATCAAAGGTGACCTAGATTAAGCGTGAGATGTTTTAATCAATTTCCTTTGCCTGTCTGTCTCTTCCTATTGTATTACAGTACATGTAGTGGCATAAGGCATCAAAGGCAATCCTTAAGAATCACTGTTAAACCTAACATTCAGGTCATCCAGCCTATTAAGATAGTGTAACTTTATAATGTTATTGATGCACATCTTCACTCAGTTTAATTAGTTATCGATCAATTTGATTTAGGTGTTTTGATTCACCGACCATTAACATTAAGCCAATAGCATGCTCAATAGGACCCTAGCAGTAGTTCCTAACACATATCAATGCTTCACTGTCCCGTATTGTGTTTTAGGTCATTTTGACCAGAAGCAGGTTGCGTTAAGACTTCCTGTCTCTTCAGCATACATTACATTATGTTCACTATGTACGGAATGTTACGGATAGGCAGCCGGAAGGACTCAAACGCAAGACAGAGCATGTTCCAGTGGTTCCAACCCAACAAACCCAGGACACAGACATGCAGGGAAAAGCACAACCGAACAGAGTACAGTATGTTCCAGTGGTTATAATCCAACAAACCCAGGATACAGACAGGCAGGGACACGCACAACCCAACATATGGTAACGAACCGAGAGAACGCACCAGGGCTAAATAGAGGAAAACAAGATGTGATTGGACAGGAGCGGGTGAAGGAATACACAATCAACGCAAGGGCAGGTGGACACATGGACCAGGGAACCTACATGAAAACATAGAACAAACCCCCATGGCTCGGCTGAAACCGTGACATGAATCAATTTAAAGGGCACATATCATGCCATCCATCTTCATCTGCTTATCCGGGTCGGGTCGCGGGGGCAGCAGCTCCAGCAGGGAACCCAAACCTCCCTTTCCCAACTTGCTCCTTTCGATGCAAAGGAGCAGCATATCATGCCAATTTCTGTAATTGTTTACCTTTCTGACCAGCTTTACATTCCATTTCAGTTATTTTTGCACTTGATGGGAGGGGCTTGTTACTGTAGGTCAGAGACGATTGGTTACAATCAAGGAATTATGTCACACCTTGGCGCCATGTTATAATTTCATTTTCCAGCAAGGAATTTCATCTATTTTACTAATACCAGGTTCCTACAGGACAAACAGACATGGGTGGACGGTGGGCAGGTAAAACAACAGAATCAAACAGAAACAGCATAAGACAGGGCAGCGGGGGGGCAGACCGTGACAACTGGTACTGACTGGAGATTGGCAGCTTAACCTAGTCTACTCACCGGGTTACAAATGCCTCCGCTATTTGCTCATCAACATTTATCGTTTTTTGGCTCCGTAATTGTTGCCTACTCCCTTGAAGAAACACTAAAAAAAGACTTGTTGCCACTGTTCAACAATCCTTTTGTCAATTGTGTTCACACACACACACACACACACACACACACACACACACTAACATACACACACACACACAAACACACGCACTTACATACATACACACACACACACACACACTCACACTGACATACACACACACACTCACATTCAGACACACACGCACACACACACACACGCACATGCAGACACGCACGCACACACACACACACACATGCACATGCACACACACACGCACACACACACACACACACACACGCACATGCAGACACAAAGTGTGAGCATCTTCCTGTTCACACATTAACACTGTTTACTTACACTGCCTATCTGGGAGCTCTATAAAAGTGACACAATTAAATAAATAACACATATGAAAAACTTTCAAACTAATAAAACATGTACAAAACTAGTGGTGTACTGTAGGCGACTGACTCATAATAAATACTCATGACAAATTATTCCAAGGTAACCATCCAGTATCAGCAACATTAACTGTAAAAGCATTCTTAGAAGCCTA
>JAODOY010084096.1:0-14636 GCA_025399855.1 Forbesichthys papilliferus
TACAGACAATAGGACAAGTAGTCCCACAGTAATAACACCAATGGTAATAACAACAATAACAGTCTGTATCATTTAAAAGACACGACACAGTCATAGCAGTAACAACAGTGATAATAATATTGGTAATAACAACAATCATACTACAATAATTAGCAAAAAATAAATAAATAAAAAAAGACATTTAGAATAAATAAATAAAATAAATAAATAAATAAAATAGTGTATATTGTGAATAAAATATAAACATAATAACACTAATGGGATGTAGAGGGCAGGTTACATCATGCATCTAATTTCTTGTCACTCACCATCTCTCTCTCTCTCTCTCTCTCTATCACTCACTCTCTCCGTCTCTCACTTACTCATGCACACACACACACACACGCACGCACACACACACACCAGGGTTCAGTTTTACCTCAGGGCTCCTATCGTTCACACATTTTCCACTTATGTTGCCTGACGGACTATTTGTGAACTTCTAATGGTGTTCTCTGAGAGAACCACACCAATCAGATGTTGTACCTTGATGTGTGACATCATTTCTGGATTGTAACCAATCACCTTTGATCAACTCTACCATCCCACTTCCACGTCGGCCAAACAGGGAATTTTAATTATCAATTAATTCAACTTGTTTCATTCAAATCTCACGAGTTTAGACCCTTATAAGATTCAAAGCTTTCCAAATCATTTCTAAGAGCTTGATACATTTAACGTGTATTTCCTCATCTTGGACACACACATGCACACACATGCACACGGATGATAAGCACGTCAGACTAAACTCCCACTTGTGAAAATGTGGGCAAGATAAGCCGAAACAACCCACACATTAATATTGCACTGAAGTAAATGTCAATCCAATATAGAAATCAACACTATGTTGTATGCAAAAGGAAAAGAAAATGGCTTTTACTGTAGACATTTTACCAACTAATAGATGTCTGTGGTCTCTGAGATTCTCCCTCACCAAGCTCCACGTTTAACGTCACCTCTATTGGGATACATGTTATCCCAATGCTAGCTATTTTCATCATAACTTGGTTTGGGGCTAGACTTTTCTCACTTTAACTCCATGCACTGAAAGAAATTAAAGAAAATGTTGCATTATTCATAAAGGACAATGTCATTGTTTGAGGACATAACAATTTATTATAGGCTATATGAAAAAAACAATCCGGCTTCGGGAACACACTGATTTAGTCAAATAAGGACCTCAGCACAGTATTGTGCCCATATCGAGCCTTTTCTTGTGTCTGCTTAACTAAACCTGTATATCTTTAGCCATAACCTTTTCATTATCACGTATGTTACAGACGTATAGTAGCTACAGTATGGTAACAGCGCTAGTGGCAGCAGATGACACCATGTTACTATAGGTGGCTTTGCTAATGACGTCTGCAAATGTATGTGTGTCATTGTTTTGGACGTTGGTTTGCCGGACGACTAACCAAATTACGTCACCCTGCCCCCCACCCACTCCTTCCCCCTTCAGAACCTGGACGATGAAGGCAGTAATCTGTGTGGCGGGGCTCTGAACGGCGGCGCCCCTTCAGGCCGGGAGGGTAAATGCGACGACTTCACTGAGCTCAAGGACCGTTCCGGCAACGGTCACCGCGGCAATGATTTCGACGCATCCAATCACGAGCCGTCGGCGGCCAACATTTCTCGCGGCGAGAGCTTTGTGTCTGCCGCTATGTATGTGTAACTATGGCAACCGGAGGACAAAGGGGTGGGGCAACGGGAGGATTGGATTGGTGGGGATGGGAGGGGGGTGGTCTATGGGTAAGTTCTAGACAACCTACATTTTCAGCTGGAAAGAAAGAGAGCACCCCCTGTTGGCTGAAAGCACCCGTGTTTCTTTAAGTAATTTAAATCCTGAAATTCTGCAATTTGCTCTTATTTGTGGTATTATGATGATAATATTCCAACACACTGTCTGTGACAATTACATAATCCCATACTGTACCCGTAAGGGATAATGTGATAGTGGGCAATATCCCTGTAATCGCTATATCTTAACGCAGTAACTAAACAATTCAAACTATCTGCTATTATTATAGTTTATTTTATGCACATGCTGACATCACAGTATGTTATTTGTTGATTTTGAGAGATCTTGCAACGTTTAAGTGAGCTAGAATTGTAACTCAAATTCTCATGATGCAAAACTTCCCTGAGAGAAACCGTAAAACAAGCAAAACATTTATCTATTGTAACTTTCTATTTAAAGAAAACAATACAGAATATAATTGAATCTGTTTAATTTACCGGGACCTTAGGTACTGACCTGAACAGAGCGATCTCAATAGGGACTAGAGTACACTTTTCTTACTCTATATCCACAGGAAAGCCTCAAGCTTCTGTGGCAATCTGTTTGCAAATTAAGAAAAAAAAAAGATCTTTGAAGTTCATTCACTTCTGCAGTTAATTTGGTTTGAGCTATCTACAGTTAGTTCCCAGAAAGTCCTCCATTTTGTATATTCTTGCTCTCCGGGCAGCTTCAGTTAATCACCTCGGCCGTTTGAAAATATTTCAACAATTGTCATGCTCCCACAATAAGTTGGAAAAGAGTTTTTTCCCCACTGCTGCGACAGAGGCTGTGGTCCAATATCAACACATTCCTGTTTGGTTATGGGGTTGTCATGGGATGTGTTCTACCCGCGGGCCGTAGCAACTGTCGCCGTGCACTGGGCTGTTCATTAGCCTTAACCAGGAAGAAGTGAAATAGTTCTGCAAGCCCAGTTACCCGGCAACGTTCCAACATTTAAGACTGCGGGATTTATCTGGATTACGGAAGATGGCAAGGGTCAGTGTGGATGAGGTGCAAAGTGGAATCGTGGTTTACAATGACACACAGACAGACACACACACACACACACACACACACACACACACAAGGTATAATAAATACACATAGCACAGACCCAAGTGCGTTTGTAAGCCTACAGAAGAGCGTTAGTGACTTGACCCTCTCTTTTAAGAAACCATATATGTGTTAAAAAGCACGCAATGTACTCCTTTTGTGTAAAGCAAGCAAAATACTCAGCATTATATTGGAAATATATTGCGACCACTACCATTTTTATTGGCCGATAAAAGTGGGCTAATGTTTGCTGAAGGTTTTGCATTGGGGATTATTTTTTGGAGGGGGGTTATGAATTATGCTTTTTGTGTGTCCTTACAAAATAATTGAGTGGAGGAAAAAGAAAAAAAAACTAATGATGAGAAAACATGCTTTGCTGTATCAAAATAGTGCGTTTTACTGGATGTCGGAGTACAAATGATCAACAAACTGTAAATAATGTTGATATTGATGAAAAATATATTGTTGGTGAAATGTGTACACATTTGAGAAAAAAAATAAAGTGTAGGTCTTTTGCCTCTGCGGGAGCTGCCCATTTTGCTCAATGTAAAACTGAGGGGGAAAAAATGTATATTACTAATTTATTTTTCACGGGTACATTGAGGTTTTAATTGACCATGTAAAACAGAAACCATGTGGATTTTTCTTGTTGTCGTTATCACACTGCATGGCATGATCGGTGGCTTGTTAAAACATTTTCCCAAGACTGTCCGTCTGCAGAAAACCCTTTGGATGTGTATTGGGATGGGGGGTGGGGTGGGTCTGTTCTGTTTGTCTCCATTGCAACACATTGCACTCACTAACACAAGGCCTCTCAAGTCATAGTGTGGGGTACGATGTTTGTCTAATGCTGATATCAACAGCATAGTCGTCATGGCAGCGTAATCGCTCACTACCACAGTGCGCTTGATCTTTGAGTTCTTTGTTTTGCCAAAGAGCTCAACACATCTATTTGGCTTTCACAGCGCTGGCAGGTCCACAGCGGGATGATAGCAGGTCAGCATGTCTGAGAGGTGATGCACAGTACAAACTCACACTCAGGCTGTTTCTCAATATGCCTTCTTTTCTGCTCTTGCGGACTTGTGAAACTTCATTCACAGTCAAGTCCTGTTCCAATTCACAAGTTGGCATCTAGCCAACAACGGATAATATGCCCAGATATGTTCTCTATTTACGTTTTTTACCAAGGATGCATCTTGCCGGATGATGGTGCCGGTGACTTGTGCGTGAACTTGTCCGTGGGATATCCCAGAATGCATTTTGAATCAACAAGAGTGGCAATGGCAGTCTAGAAAACACACAATAGCTATACTTTTTCAAATACTACTGTTATTGTGTCTCGAAATGCTGTTTTAAACATTTTTGCATATATTGTAGTTGTTGTCACTATATTTGTGGTCGATTTATCAAGATGGAGTCTAGTTTAAAATTTGCTACAGCGATTTAGTAAATATGAGGTCCCGCTGACAGACTGGGACAGCCATTATACCTTGCCGGCATTCAAAAGCGGTTTGCACTGATAATATTGGTACCAGTGTTCTTATCCCTGAGCCCAAGGGTATTGCGCAATAGCCAAGAACGATAGCCAAGAATATGCATCTCAATGTAGATCTGTCCTCACATTCTTGCAAGACCATTCTCAGAAGGACACTTGGCAAGAACGTACCTCTCAAGAACACAAGTACGTACCTGATGTTCTTGGAATTGAGAAACAGCCTATTTTTTGACAAGCACACCTAGTTCTAACGAGAAAGTACTTTGATTTGGAAAAAACTTCACGGCCATCGCATTCTTTGTTGTTGAGTTTGCTGAGTGTTTATGCAATAGTAGTTTTTTTTTCTTTCAGATGTGTGACAATCATTTTTACTAATAAACTGGTAGCTGGCATTGTGCAGGAGTTTTAGAGAGTGGCATTTAATAAGCTTTGTTAAAACGTGCGACAATGTGCTGTAGCTCGCACCTCACTGCTGAGGGTTAAAGGCAGGGTCAGTGGTTCTTGCTTGTTCTTGCTAACTTCAAGCTCAAATCAAAACCGTATCGCGGAGCCGCCTCACATGTCGAAATGCATTGTGAAGCAAAGCATAGTGCTAAAGCTTTGTTGATATGAGCGGTCTGCACCGCTTTATGTTACCATCTACGGAGCCAGGGCTGTGTTGAAGTATACGATCATTCTTTTAACGTTAAGCTAGCGAAATGCGAAGAGATATTTGTTGAATTTGCTTTTAGCTTGGAATAGCTGACTTTACCTTTACCTGGAGGGGACTGAATAAAGAGCTAGGGAAGCTGCAGTATGTTGAGACTTTACCACAAGCTTCTTTTGGGAAATATAGCGGGATGTGTGCTGAGAGACAATTTTCAAAATGGACGCTAACAACTTGGCTCCACTGCGTAATATTATTCAACATCTTGTTTAGCTGTGCTTATTACATCAGGTGAAATCTCTAAGAGCAAGGACTAACTTTAGAACAGTTAGCTGTGCATTTATTTGACATGTCTGCTTGGTCTCGGAGGTGTTTGTTTCCATTAAAGGTCATTTCTGCAACCTGGCTTATTGATATTCTACTTGCTAACATAGTGCAGTGTCAGACAATCACATATCATGTATTTTGTACCCCTGCCAAACTCTAAACTGGTCAAATGTGATTTATTATTATTATTTTATTTGTATTATTATTATTTTTTAAATTCTAATTCACTTTATACTGTTCTTTGTTGATCTACAGTCTACACTATAATGTGTTGTTTAGCATGCTTGTTATTGATGGGTCGAGGGAAAAAGGAAAACCAATCTTTCATTGGGAGCAGTGATTTAAAGGTAGTGTCAACTTGACCCTTGACCCCTTCACTGCCATAGTGTGCTTCCTCTGAAGCTCCTCTTCCGCACACTCACACAACGGCAACGACAGCTAACAGACCGCGAGGAAAAACTAAAAAGGTTTAATAGCTTAAGATTGCCGACTCCACATTTAAAATATCCAATAATCTTTTAGTTTAAAAGTCATACCTGCATCTTCTTTCAGACGATATATACATCCTGCTCCGGGTTTGTTCACTCCGCATTTGAAGTTGTTTATCAAGCCACACCTCTTTCTATACCTGCTATGTCTCTCTCTCTCTTTCTCTCTCTTTCCCTTCCTCTCCTTTTCATTCAGCACCTATTCTTTTCTTTATTTTTAATTAGTTGACATCATAGCTTTTCGACACGCTGAGCCGGATGTGCCTTCTTTGTTATTTTTAGATTTTGCAATTCTCACATTTTCCTCTTTGTGGCCAGGAGCTGAGGACGAGACAGATAGATGAAATACACACTAATTATTAATGGGAGGGGGTGTTTCACAGTGACCGCAATGCTGAGTGCACTGGAGAGCATCTTGTTCTATGTATTTTCCTAATTAGGTTTTTTTATTGTTTTAAATCATTCACTGCTGATAGTTTTATTTTATATGCTTTTTGGGAAACTTGTTATTATTAATGTATATGTTTTTCTGATCATTGTCTTGTCAAATAAAAATGTAAACCAAAAATATAAAGTTGATGTGTCGATTATTACTGTTGGTCAGCCCAGTTATTTAGCATGCTAGCATTTAGCTAGCATGTCATGATGGCGTCTATGCCCTAATGCTATTCCCCATGCACATGTACTGTTATGGCAAGACCAAGCAACATCAGTGAAAACTGAGCTGCGATAAAGCAAAATGGCCGCTAACCCAGCTGTCCAGCACAGTCCCAACTGTGTTCCGCTACTTCGCTGGTGTTTTGCTGAGACATCTCCTCTCTGTCATCTAAACATCTAAAACATGCAGGGCTCTAGAACCAGGATTGGGGAACGCTGCTCTATACCCTTACCGACTACAATCAAATCCCCCTTCCTGCACAGGTTCGTGAGCTGGGTCGACTTCACATTCCAGGCTTTTGAAAAGTATTTTGAGTGAAAAGATAAAGGAAGGGACTTCTGTGATTGGAGGGGGCGGGTGGGGGGCGGAGCATAAATGTCTAATGCCGAGAGAGATTAAGAGCTACCGGGGAAGAGGAGAGGAGTGTAAATCAATATGTGAGTCGATGGCGGGCGGAGCAGATGTGACTAGTGCCTCTGATTGTGATGGAGCCCTGCTGGAAGAAATAGGAAGACGCCCGCTCGCTGTCGGCGGCCATTTTGAACTGCCAGCATGCCCATCTGAAGTCTGGTCATATCATCAGGATGCATAAACCGGTTGTAATTAAACGACACGATCACTTCCAACATCACTACGAAGGACGCCTTTGTGGTGCTCAAAGCGTGCTTCAGTCTTGAAGTGCGCTTGAAACGGGACGCATTTGGCTAGATGTCTTCTAATGACATTAGAATGAATAGCGCATAGCGCCAACATGAGGACTCACATCACCAGTTTATAACAGAAATGTGTGAGGTAAATCAGATTAGTGCTTGTAGGCTGCTTATTTGTCATCCACCAGTAAATTTGGTTATCTGGCGTAAATACATGTATGTACAGTACGTACTAATTAAAATGCATGTTACCTAACCCTAAAATGTGTTTTTTGAGCTGTAAACAAAGTAATAGGATTTAACTGTGATGAGACACATCAATGTTAATATTGACAGTCCACGTTTTTATAAAAATCTGCAGTATTAGCTGAAAACGGATCAACAATGCTTTAATTTAATTGTATTGTCCTCTTGCTCTAAATAATTTCTTGTATAAAATTATAATTCATCTCTAACCACAGTGCCACATAAAATAATGGAAATACATGGAGTTCCTTTACATTATTGCAGAAATGTCAGTTTAATTAAATGTTCTACCCTCCTAACATCTAAGCCACCCCTGACCCATCACAACGCCATATCCCCCCTCCCCCCTGCAGATTGTCTCAACACAAATTTCTTCCTTTAATTAATGTAATTGTTTCACTGTTAAAGTAACAATGGTTGAGCTCTACTGAGTCTGAGAGTTGTGAATAATGTCTGTGAGGCAAAGCTCTTCTTCTATTGCTCAGCCGTGATACAGTACATTACATTAACCACACACACACACACCTAATACTATATGCTCCAGGACAAGCTTATATAAACATCAAATACACACTGTCTCACACACACACACACCTGTTTAAACCAGACATACGCTTACACTACACACACCACATGCAGCCAGAGAAACTAATAATCTTGGCTTCCATTTCACGCAGAAGTAATTTGAATAAACAGTCAAAGACAGTTAACACAAGACACAATAACAGAGATAATTGGAGGTGTGTGCATGTGCAAGACATCTATTTAGTGTCTGTGAGAGGTTGTGTTTGTGCATTTGTGTTAGTGTGTGTTTGCTAACCGAGCACAGTTGCCTATGTGTGCAAGACATCTATTTAGTGTCTGTGAGAGGTTGTGTTTGTAAGTGTGCATGTGCGTTTGCTAACTGATTGCATCTTGGGGAACATAAGGACTGATCTGATTTAAACTAATAAAAAGTATTTCCTTAAAAAATATGCACATGCATTAACATCCGGCTAAACACTCAAACACAAATGTATTTTGTCAAGCTAATACATATTTTAGGAGTTCAGAATTTCAACAAGTAAATAGGTTTCATGTAGGAGAATGCCGCTGCAGAGGGCCAAGTGAGACACTAATAATGTGTAGCATGAACCAATCCTTCAGACACACCTGTTGCAACCATCAAAACCAGGTGGGGAGTTGCTAAGGTGACACAGTCTTCGCTGCTAAGCGCGACTTTCTTAACGTCAGCTCTGTTTAATTCGAATGCACTCTAATTTCACCGAAGTCACACTGAGCTGTTTTAATGAGTCAGGACATCCGGGAACAGAACGCCCAGCATCTCTTGAACCCCAGTGAACGTAGGCGGTCCCCCTCTCAACGCCCCCCCTCCCTCAGCTCCTCGACTGCGGTTTAGCATATTTCACAGTTGTGGGATGGGTTGAGTCAGGCTCTGAGCTGGGGTGAAGTTGCACTTTAATGTTAAACATTTGAATGTGATGACACAGGAGCGGACAAAAAGTACTTTTGGAAACCAGCCAGGTTTAAGAGTAGGACCATTTTCAGACCATAAAATGCAGATTTCTAAAAAAAATGTGGATTTTGTCTATATTAACACCAGCATTAATGTGTCTCATCCAGTCCTATTGCGTAGTTTACAGCTCAAAAAACGAATGTTATGAAGCAGTTACCATTTAAGTTGTTCAGCTTTTTAGAGCGTGGGTGTTTGCGTGTTTAAAATGTAGCTGTAAAAACGGCTTCTTCTCTAAAGTTAAAGACTTTCACACGCTTGAATTTAGACACTGTTAACCATCACAACTGAGTGTTGTTGATGGAGCTACAGTATGTATGAGTCACCATATGCATTCTTTATCCAGTTGGTTCTGGTCTGAATGGCCTCCCGAGGAAGAGTTGTGAAGGCCATTACTGTAATGATGCATGTCCCCTGCAGTTAGAAGGTTAGATGGTGACGCATAACACTGTCTCTGTTGAATCTCCAAAGATCTGTGAGTGAACGAGACCTTTCGCTTATTCCTGCTGTATGAATGTGTCGCCGTGTGAATGGGTGAATGTGGGGCTGCACTTTAAAGTGCTTTGAGTGGCCGGAAGGTTGGAAAAGCTCTGTATTAACGCAGTCCATTTACCACACTGGACTGCAAGGTATGTTGACACCTCCTGTTATGTGTGGTGTGTTTACATACTGTATTTGTGACATGCACTATTCTTGAGCAGTTCATTCCTGTTAGTATGAAATCCCTCGCTTTAGAGAGGAACTATTTTGTGTATGTCCTGGTACATACTATAGGTATACTGCCTTTGTTTTGGTCTGAGATGCTGGTGAGTTCTAGTGTGACATCTAGTGACATCTAGTGGCAGAAATTCATGTAGCATCACTTTAAAGGAAGAAGATAGGAAGATACAATACTAAATCTGGATGGAAGACATTGTTTAGACAACTGTTGAGGCATCAATACATTTACATTTACGGCATTTGTGGCTTCTCTGAAATAATTAACCTGTGAGGTAAATCCATTAACCTCGGAGTTGTGCTTTCCATGTGTTTCACCTAACATTGTCGACCAGTAGAAGTTTTATGCTGATGAATCTGGAAACGGCTTTATTGTTCCGAGGGAGAAACGCATGGTTTCACAGCAGTGCTATGTTCTACCAAAAACAAACAAAGGAAACTCGCTTGTTTTGTAGTAAGTGACAGGAAATGGCAGGGAAAAGTACAAAGAGAACAAATAAAGGTAAATATTAATTTGGTTGTGTCTGTGAATGAAGGCACCTATAGAACACAAGATGGCAGCTGTGAGTGCTAAACATATTAGTATGGCTGCTAGGGCAAAGCTATTAATTCAATAATCAAATCAGTTTCTTTCAGTATCGTGTCTCAAAATAATTATATTTCAAACAGTAATCCAGTCATTCTGACACATCTAAATGTATAAGTAAAAGATGTAATTTTACCAGTTTGCCACTGGAGGGCAGAATGAGCTACTGTTATTGTTCAAACTACCCACCAGAGACGGTGGGAGAGAATCAACTAGATGAATCATCCTAGAGTGGCGGTCTTAAATTATATCATATTATATTATATTATATTATATTGTTGATTATAGACAGACCTCAACGTCGTACAGCCACAGGAATAAGGAAGCCTATATACCTCTCTCTCCGCATGTTTATCTTTTGATGGGTGGATTATAATGAATACATAAACCCGTTGTGTTGTAGCCTACCAGAGAGATGCTGTTAATGTCATTGTGTGCGTGTGTGTGTGGTAAATACTAATCTACGGTGTGTCTTCTTGCTTCCATTACAGTACCTTATGATGTCATATATTAATAATAGATGACATCATAACAGACTACAATGCAAAATATATGATCTACAGAGGAACATTCTCCCTGTAGCTACATGGTACAGCACAGAGAGAGAAGACAAGCGGTGCAGATGATGTAGACGGTGCATTGGTTAAAAGGCGGTTAATATTAGAGTAATAATACAATAATACACTTTGTCACATTCAGATAATAGCTCCTCATGGACTGCTAGCTGTCCGTTGTACTGGCTCTGTAATTGGAAACACAAAGTGGTGCAGACCGCACTGCACAAGACTATCTCAGCCCTGGCAATGTGTTTTCAACGTAGGTGGTTTTGTTTTTAGAGTTTAAATATCAACCAGCTTTTCTCCAGAATGACTGAGTGTACCTTTAAGAGAAGAAGTGATGCTTCGTTCTGTACAACATGTTTCTCACCAACATGTTGCAGCGTCTCCAACATAGTATGTTTCCTACCAACAGGTTGTTGCAGGTATTTTGTGTCATTCATTCATGTTATTAGTGTGGGATGTTTCTACGTTGTAGTTTGCCATCCAAACATGGCCACATCATATTAAACCAACCCTAAGAGGGGAATAATTTAAAGGTGAATGAATATAGCAGCAAACTACTTTTCTTCTATGTAAAGATACAGTAGAGTAATTGCGTCTAGAGCAGATAATGACATCACGCTCCCTCTTGAATTGAATGTTTAGAATGTTCAGTCCACTGAACGCACCCAGACTGAACATTCTAAACATTCATTTAACTTTTTCACTGAACGACCCGTTTCCGTGCATATTGTACCCGTCACACACATTCTTCCATCCATCCGTTCGATTTCTCTTCCGTCTCTGCTGGTAAAATCCGAATCGTTCAGATGATTGACAGGTGAAGATCTGTCTGAACGCTGTGAACCACACAAAGTCCAGCGATCCGGCGATGTCGTAATGAGACGTTCAGTTTGATGGATCTCTTCTCCACGAGAGAGATAACTACTCTCAGATTAGTCAGAAATACAAATCCTAGAAATCATTTCTTCTGACTAATCCCATATCTGGCCACTGTCTTCTGTCCAATCACAGACGTGAGTATCACGCTCTACACACAAACGAGAAATGACAGGCTTATGTCTTTTGTATCACAACACCTCTCTCTCTCTCTCTCTCTCTCTCTCTCTCTCTCTCTCTCTCTCTCTCTCTCCCAAACACCCACCCAGGCAGGCCTTCTCCTTGGAAATGGATGCTGTTGAGGTAGTGATCTCATCTCCATGGGAACAGGCCAGCAACAGGTTGGCCCCGGCGGCCAATCGTATCTCACCGTGGCTCCATGACTCCTCCAATGGGAAGGCGGGAACTTAGCCGTGGTCCTGTCAAGGTGAACCCTTACGACGGTAACCCTGCTGGTCTGCCCACAGCACCCCCGCAGGACAACAACTGTACTGCGCTTTGTGTGTGTACAGTATGAGAGCTGTGCTGCTCGGCAGACGAAAAAAAACAACACAAAACATCCGTGACGATATGTTGCTATGGTGACTTGTTGCTTACAAAGAACGTAATAAAATATTCAATAAAATATAATATATTTAGTGTCTATGACATTGTAAAGTATTATTATTAGTAGTGGCCAGTGTTGGGCAGTAACTAGTTACTAGTAACTAACATTGCTTTTTCCAGTAACTAGTAGTGTAAATAATTACTACTTCCAAATAGTAATAATATTACAATTAATAATCTAAGTATGAGATTTCTGGTCCTAGCAAATTTAGGGTAGGCTAATTGATCCAAGCTGTCAATCATCTGGTTTGAGAGGTTCAAGGAATCACAGGGTTCTCTGTGACCCTCCTCTGATGGACGTGACTGAGATGATAAGTGGTTTCCTCTCTTTTCTTCAGCAAGTTCTTATTTCTCAGGATTATGTTGCCAAACCAGCAGATAATAGCAATACCACAGACAGTAGATCCGCCCAACATCAACCCAGAGAATGGGGATAGCCCGAAGATATTTAGCAGCTCTTGTGACCCTATTGTACTGGACGTTTTCCATTTGATTTACCGGGGGATGAGTCCAAAGTGTACTTTTATCTTAGACCAAATATGATTCATGAAGTGTCAGAGAATAGAGAGAAGAGCACAGAGAGAGAGAGAGAAAAGGGGCAAGACGCCCTGTCTCACACCTTTTATATACTACCTAAGAAGGATGCCTGAGAAGTTCCACCATACTGCCACTCCTTTCTTGGTAGCTTTATTCATTATACGATTAAAGATATTAATTATAATATTAGATTCCTTACATAATAAAAATGTCCATCAACTAGCATTTGTATTACACATTGTCATGTCTTTGCAAATAAGCAGTCATACCCATGAAATGGAGAAAAGTCTTTCAAAAGTTGTTCAAGAACATTTAGAACATTTTCGAGGAAACGTGGAAACAACCCTTGTTTTTACTTTGGTGGGATGGACGATCCTAGCCTCACAAGATCAGGGCGGAGAGCTTGTAAGTCGTCGTGTTTCAGGCCGGTTAACCAAGTGTGCAGCCAATCAGTGTCGTACTGTTAGCTAAGGGCGTGGTTTAGGTGTGATAAAGGTAACTTGAAAACAAATTGGGGGGGGAAAAAAAATGTTGTGCCCTACAGAGGTTAACGTAGGTGATGCAATATAGCACCAGTTTCATTAGAATGTATTTAAACAACAAAGGCTTTCTCAATGAAAAATGTTTTCACTCTTTTCCTGACTTTTCTACTGCAAAAGTCGATGACGACAGGCTCTGCTGGGTCACAGGCTCGTCCAATAAGCTATCTTTTTGAAAACACCTGCCCTTTATAAAAAGTTTCAATGGACGGCTCCCCAGATTGATGTGAGGACAATCCTACAGTATTGGGATGCCGCATGATGGCAGTTCATGGTTTCCAAGGTCGTTTGCAAGGACAGGCATGTCACCATTCCCCTGTGCATGCTGATTGGCTGCAGTATCCTTAAAGCAACAGTGCAGCAATAGGAGTCTTCTCCTATTGCTATTCTTCTTCTATGACTTAAAGCAGTGGTTCTCAGACTTTTCAGCTCACGACCCCCAAAATAACAGTCCCAGAGACCCGCGACCCCCGCTATCCCCAGAGGTGGGAGAAACATAACAGCCATTATATTATTTGATAGTTTTTAAGATAGGCTAGTAGCAGAATACATAATGTAGTGTATAAACTGTGCTACTAACAATTATGGATAAAATATACAAATAAGACTCATTTTCAAATTATATGTAATTTCTAAAAATAATCTCGTGACCTCTCCTGTATCGCGGAACCCCCCCAGAGGGTCCCGACCCCCACTTTGAGAACCACAGACTTAAAGGACCCATTCCATGAAAACCAAGTGTTTCTAGTTGTTTGTTGTTGTGATACGTAAGCCAGTCAAGGAACTGTGTCAACAAGTGGAAAAAGGCAGGATATTAGGCAGGGGGGGGGGGGGTGACAGAGAGTAAAGTGTTCCTCGTTAAATATTGATCATTGTAGAACCGCTCCCCTGTTAGTCGAGAGAGAGAGAGGATGGATAGAGTGTGTGTGTGTGTGAGGGAGAGAGAGCGAGCAGAATGAGAGAGAGAGAGAGAGAGAGAGGAGACCCATTTAGAAACCATTATCATCATAGTTATGTAGCTAATGATTTATGGTATTTGGCTATAATGTTATATTAATGTAATGGGTCCTTC
Organism: Forbesichthys papilliferus; assembly: GCA_025399855.1. Classification (NCBI taxonomy): domain Eukaryota; kingdom Metazoa; phylum Chordata; class Actinopteri; order Percopsiformes; family Amblyopsidae; genus Forbesichthys; species Forbesichthys papilliferus. The sequence continues at coordinate 14,389 of JAODOY010084096.1, forward strand.
TATTGGCTACTGTACTAAAACAGAATTGTACTCCTCTGGTTTAAGGCTATTCTTTGCACTTTATCATTTTATTTTTCATTTCCACCTGTGTGTGTGTGTGTGTGTGTGTGTATGTGTGTGTGTGTGTGCTTATGTGTTGCATAGAGGTGTGTGTGTTTGTGTGTGTGTATGTGTGTAACAGGCAGGTTATTCTCTTTTTTTGTAATGTAGCTAACAGGACTACAGTTGACTAATTTGGTCTCTCCATC
>JAODOY010084097.1:0-14635 GCA_025399855.1 Forbesichthys papilliferus
TTAACTCATTTTGAATTGTTTTTAATGACGTAGTGTGAAGCACTTTGTGTTACATGAATTTGTATGAAAAGTGCTCTTTAAATAAAGATTGATTGATTGATGTATGATGACATGACATGAGCCAGCCACATATTGTCTCCTTTGTCTTATTCCCTGGCATACACAGCCCATTAGAACTCATGCTCTGCACCAATGACAGACTCTATTCACGTTCACATTCCATTCCTATCGGGAGTTCCTTTCAACACTAGCAGGCATTTTGAGAGCTCGGCAAATACATACATTATCTTTTTCTTTTGGTAAACTCCCCTGCTGTGAGAATCACCCACTGATCCTTTAGAATCAATGGTGTAATACTTGTGTCTCTGGACTCAAATGAAAGGAAAACCACTAACAATTCTCACATGGATACACTATAACTGCAATACATGGCCTCAAACTGACAGAAAAGATATTTTCATTTTCATTCATGAGTCTGAGTATGTTAATAAGAAACATAATCAGTATAGTGACAATCATGTCATTTTATTTTCAGATGTTCAACATTAAAACCACAGCCATCAATATAAATACGTAATTTCAATATAAATAATCATCCATAATAAGTATATTACGTAAATTATGTGTTGTGGTCATTTTCATTGACAATGTTTTTTCTTTGGGACATTTGGAAATGAATTAAATGAAATATACATACACTGAATATTTATTACATTGTATTTATTTGACTGTGTATATCAATTTCTGAAAGTTTGGTATTTATTCCTACTGTCAAACAAATCAAACATCCACTGGAAAAAGCATTCATCATTTCAAGATCCTTAATGCTATAATTTTCTCCAAAGGCGACCCAGACATATTCAAATGTTTTATAGAGAAGCAAAGAATGGCTCTGCGTGAAATTAATAATAACATGTCATTTTATTTGTGAAGGACAGCAAAGGCTTATCATTTGAATGTCACCTAAATGCATCACTTATTGGCAAAAAGAATCCCAGCTTGGTTTGACAATAAAATGGCACTTTGTATTGAACTGAATAGGTGTTACTATGGTAACAACAGGAAAAATATATAGTCTTTGGTGAAATGCTATCACATTCTTTTTAAATAAAATATTTTTAAGTGGTCTTTTTCAATGTTTTATTTCCTGCTTAGACAATATACATGCATATTTTTCATTATATAATTGTGCTGGTATTTGGTGGATTGTATGCTAAGTGATGACCACTTGAAGGCTTTTTTAAGATACTTAAAGGCAGCAACAGTCATGCCTTCTTCCCAATGAGACATAATGACTCTGCTTGTGCTGATAAACACCTTCCCTTGGGCTTGGCTAAAGCTAATTATCAAGTTACAACCCTCATGCTAACTTACCCTATCTGAAATGCCACACAAAACTAGTTTTTGGGGAATTCCTGCATTTCTTGGAGACCAAAAAAGAAATCTGATGTTTGTTCCTTCTTTGTTGATTGTAACTAGAGAGAATGCACATTGTGTCTGTGCACAGTGGGTTACATAAACACATTAACTAGCAGTTCATGCTCAGAAACTCATCTATCTGACAGCAAACTCAAACACAAATTGTGTAATTTGACTGTGTTGTTCATTTTGCATGTACCACATCCAACATGGCCATTGCCCTTCATAATGTCAGTCGTGATGCACACTAGGCGTCTTATAATAACAGCAGCTAATGTGCAGCTGCTGGTGCCACTATTAACCCACTCACATATGACTACGCCATTCCCTTTGTAACCATGCAGAGAGCTTCCTTCTAGTCAATGAGCAGCCGTGTGTCAGATGCTAATGTGAGGGGAAATGGCCGAGATTGAATATCGATCAGATGCAAACTTCAGCATCATCACTTCACTTGTATAGTTTACGTCAATGGTAGCCTTAGTGCTGCTAATGAAGAGAGTGGCAGACTGACAGCAACGCAGGCTATGACTTGGTTGGAGTTGATATAATGGGAACACACACTCCCTGCTATAGCTATTACAGTGAAATGTGGATGCAGTTGCTTGTTACCTATCTACACACAGTAGCCTATTATAAAAGGCTGAGCGGGATACAGGCTATACGCATAGCATTGTTTGGGCGTACTGTACAGTACTAAACTAGAATAGGTTTGACTTTTGGCAGCATATAGTTGCAGCTGAATTGCGATGTTAAACATAAGTAAATAAATAAATAAGTGAGAGAATGTGTTTAGAGGACTATGGATTATCTGCTTCAGGAGACAAGGATGGCTCCCAGAAGGCACCCATCTTAACGTGATAGGACAAGCCTCCGACGTATCAGAACTGAATCAGAACATCGATTCTGAATTTCAATTTCAGTTCGGAAAAACACTTTTCTGCTTTCATACACGCAGCTAGACACAGTCACACACAGGTACGGGCTAGTGCTGTGCAGGACTCCTGCCTCGCACGGTGTGTCCAGAAACGCATTTCCTCCGGAAATAGTTTGTTCCATTTTTGTAAAGAAGAACCTTGGTGTTTACATTGACAATACACTACACTGTACTGTCCATATACTGTATATTGTTCAGATGGGACTATTAGAAGTTAATTTTAAATACGGTATAGGCCTAAACATACAATACATACAATGAACGTTTTAGGTTTTCTACAGTTCTAAACATAAGGCGGATGGATACATGACAGGTATCTGGGCTTTGGCCAACATTTGTTATTGAGGTTGATTCAACACAGACTTGGATTCAATCACATCTTCCTGGTGGTGAAACTCATTGAATTACACCATTAAACAATCATGCCCATTTATACACAACACATGCTTCAAACTGGCTATCCTGAGATCAGCTGATGCCATCATTCCATTTTCCAACTTGTCATTTTGGACAGACTTGTCTTCCTGAGATGAATCTTCTAATTCAGTTGCTTACGTGTCCTATAACTAACTACGAGTGGGAGGAGAGGTCACAGACTATTGGCTACAGTCAGAAATTACTCACACCTGGGGACAAAATATACTACATTTCATGTTCAACATGACACTTCAAAATGAGTCCAGTCACTTCAGGTCCCTTAGGAAAAGTACAGCCAGAGACACTAGATGACTTACAGAGGAACAACACAGCTGACCACTGCATCTATCCTCCATGCAACGATTGGATTTGGAGACAAATTAGATATTTTTAAACTCATCCCTTCCACCTGATGCCAAGTAGATCTGTGCTTTTTCAAATTCAGTGTCTTCATTGATTTTAGACCTTTCAGGAACCAACACTTCCAGGAACTCTATTATTTACTGCTCACACTTCTCTCTCTCTCTCTCTCTAACTATATATATTCAGCTTTTTATGAAAGAGTGCTTCATTTACCACACCACAGAAAAAGCAAGAAGCATAGCTTAGTCATGTGATAGCTCTTTCTTCTTGTGTATTGACGCAGGTGTGACGGCATAGCCTATCCACTGAATGGGGACCTTTGAACCAGTTAGACAGCAATAGTTTGTATCACAGAAAAACATACAAATGCTTCTGGGGACAGGAGGACAAACCCCTAAAGGAAAAGAAAGCTTTTAAATACAAATGAATATGCCTGAATTAAATTACATTCATTCACTTGCTGGTAATAGCTCAAGTGGGATGAAAAAAGAAAGATGCAGTCTGGCAGGAGGTGGAAATACAATGATTCAATTCTGAAACTTTACTTATTCGGAAATGTAGTATTATCTTGCAGTGACATCACTGAACTGTACTGTTTAAAAGGTATAAAAGTGTCTGTTGTAAATGCAAAAATTAGATCATGCGGATATGGGTCCTGATTGATGTCTGCTGCACATGGCATCTGCTGGGCTGCTGGCATATCTACTGCCAAGCAAATGCACATGCAGACTGTTCAAATGTGATGTGAACAAGAATGCCATAGAATACACTCGTTTACATTTTAGTATTCACTGTTTATGCCCAAGGACAACTAAGTTTGTTTCATAAATGAATATTTATTGCTGTCCCTATTGGCCAGGAATGAAATATCAAGGGCTTTTAGCATATTATTTTCCTCAGAACAGTGGCTAGAAAATGAAATGTTCATTCTCCCCTATATCTTTTGTGGTATGCCCAGATTTATCTATTACTTTTTGGTTTAGAACTTAGAGACAGCTATAATGTCCTTTACTCTCCTCAAAAGGATATACATTAAAGTAAACATTAAGTCAAACATTTTAGTTCGCAGTGAAATAATTTAGAACAAATTATTACTCAAATTAATATTTTGATAAAAAAAATTAAGTTGTTTATACTTTTAAGGGGAAATACAATATTTAGCCCAGAATGGCTAGCTCCTCTCTATTTCTCCCTCCAAAGAGTTCAAATGCTAAACATGGTTTCTACCCCATTCCTTATCCCCTATTTCAGGCAGTGTTTCAAAGATAAGCAAACTGGGGAGGACGTCCATGGTTCTTGGTGTAATACAGGAAAAATCCTTCAACCTAAAAGTGTATTTCTGATTTCAATGTCTGAGAGAAATATTAGGAACATAATTCATTTCAATTGCTATACATAACTACATTACAAGAATAGAAGTAAAATACATCTGTTTATAATGTTTTTGAATACAAATAACATCATTTTCATCATATAAAGAGCTATCTTTAAATAATCGTAACTCCAAAATTGTTGGACACAAAGCATAAGAAAAGCAGACACTGTAACACACGACAGCCGATTTCAGCACATCTTTCTCTTGGATCTATATGAAATGAAAGTTTGTCACCATTTGTCTCCCTCTGTTGGTTGGCTCAAACTCAAGTAACTGACAACTGCACTATTTTATCAAACCACTTGCTCATTAGAAACATCACAAATGTCATGTATTTTTTATAAAACCTTTATTTCAATGAAAGAAAAGTTACAATTTACAGTGTAACAGACTGTTCCACAGTTATCTTATTTCAACAGTTCTTCACAAGACTAACCTTCAGAATAAAACAATTATCCGTGGGCCGTTCAGCTTAATGAAATTGGAACATGAAACATTTTAAATTACATACATTATTCCAATTTAAAATGTGAATATTGGGGATGCCAGGGGGAAGAATGGAAAAAACAAAAAGTGAGTATACATGTGCTTAATTTGTGAACAATGGATGTGTGTTGTGTCTAAAATGTAACACTGATGCTAGATATTAACATCTTTGCAGAGGTAATGGTGGAGGAAGGGGGAGGGGGTGTGTGTACATGTAAGAAATTATATCCTGATAAAATCAAGCCAATGTCTTAAATCAATGGCATGAGTTAGTATGGAATTGCTGGCAATCCGTACACTTACAAACACATCGGTTATGATTCCCTGGGTGTCCTCAGAGTGAGGTTGACATGTTCTACACACAGTCAAAGCTTTATGGAAAATGTAAAGACATGCGTTAACAGCCTTCAAGACTTACACTGAGATACACCACAAACTGTTTCATGTCATTACCAGTCAATATTTTATTGTACAACTAAATTAATAAACAGACTTTCAGTCAAGCTGTATGAAGCATCAAGCTGGTACGAAGACATTATAAATGCATATATTCAGGATAAAAATCATGAGCACAAGGATTATCAAACCTCTTTGGAAATTGTGTAAATGAACATTTTAGTTCATTTATGCTTTGCCGTTCCTGAATGGAGACAACAATGTTCCATTGAGGGTTCAAAGGAATGTATGCAAATACATTTTAGTTGGATCGGCGCATATACGGTACAGCATGTGGAGAAAGAGCACATAAAGAAATACTCCGCCTACATCCTCATCAGAAGATAAAAAAGAAAAACAGACTAAAATGGTATATCAAACGTTAGTCGTTTTTCTTCACATTCTATGTGCTGTAGATATGTTGTGCATTGTGCTGCATATACGTGGTAAGAATATTTAACTGGGTGACAAATACGTCCATATTGATGCAGGCGAAGACATTCAAGGTACGCATAAGGCTCGTCTTTGGGAACGTATTGACTAATCAGGAAGAGGAGCATTTCACATGGTCTAGTCCACCCCACCTCTCACGTAAAACAAAGTAAAAACTTTACTTTAGTTGTGCATTTTGGCAACTTGGAAGAATTAAGCAAGAATAACAAAAACTATGTAAGCTTACCACCAGCTCTATGTCAAATTTAACCAATCAAATGCAGCCCCTACCTATTGTAATTAAGCAGTAGCGCCGAAATCACATGGCAGGCGTGATAAAATAAGAAAAAAATCCCCCACCTTCTGGCATGTCTTGCTCACTTCCTAAAAGTTGCAAACTGCACCTTGCTAAGAAAGTGTTGCAGTGCAACCATATCTGACATACTGTGGTCATTTCTAGGATAAAACTGAGGGTGCATAGTAATCAGGAATGCTATTCATATAGGTACAGGCCCTTTAACACAAATGACACGTTTAGATCCAAACATAGCTTAGCCATAAACTATCGAGGGGCTGTTCAAAGCCCTGAGCAAAAGAACTCGTCCAAACAAAGGCATGAGAATAAAGTTTCTTTTACACTAAATAGATATCTCTATTGCTGAAATGTTATACTTGTTTTACTATGGTGCATAAGATTAAGAACCGTGCCTGTCCCTTCCATTGTTCTGAATCTAAATTAAATCCCAGAATATGACTGACAAAGCAAAATAATTCAAGTTCAGCAATACGTTGAACACAATTACATTACGTAAACAGATGTGGATGCTTAGATTAAAAGGTGTTGTTTAGTCTGTTGCAGAGGTTTTAAGGTGTTGCATGTGTTCCATTAAGCCACCTCTTGGAAATTAAATATTCCTGCACAAAAATGTGTGTAGGATGAGACACTTAAATAGACCTTTGTAAAGTTTGCAGCAATGTGACTGCTATGTAGAACAACCGGTATAATAAAAAAGGTAGACACTGCTTTAGTGGTTAATTGGAAACACCGGAATTGCATTCTGGTCCTGTGCTGATGTGGGTTCAGATATTTCTGTGGAAACTAAAACAACAGAAACTTGGCCGTTTGAAACTCAAAAGTAAGTGTTACTGCACTTAATATTAATACAATCTAGTTAAAGCAATATCAACATTATATTTACATTAATATAAAAAAAAGTAACATATTTGCTATTCTACTTTTCATAAAATGTTTAAAACATCTTTTAGTCATTTATGTTTAAACAACATTAAACTAAAATGTTTAATGTGACATTTTAGTTGTTAGTTAGGCACTTGTCACGTAGTAGGATAAGGGATATCTAAGTCTAATATGCTTAGGAAATTGCTAGTTGGACATTTGCAATGTTGTTTCTACTTGTAATGAAATCCAAAGACTATCAACAAGACAAATGCAAGTCCATTAGTGGCTTTCTGAAACAATTTGGTTTCCATTCCAAATGGTAACAGCACAATTTGTTGGCCAAGTGAACAATCAGTAGAGCTTTTTCTTTCCAATTACTACATGACAAACAACCCATAAAGAGATGTCAGCCTCGGGGGAGAAGAGGCCATTACATGTTACATTCAAACAAAGTGGACAAAAAGACTGCATACTGTAAAGCAATATTTGGTAGCAGAGGTACTCCAGATAGGACCTCTCTGGCAGGGTGCAAACATTCCAAGTCAACAATAGATACTGAAGCAATGACGCAAGATACTGTAGACTCAAATTAAATGGCACTTTTTTGTTCCTGTGTGTTATATTTCTAAGAGGAAATAAAATTAATAATTCAGCTGAAGTGCTTTGAGGCTGCACACAATCTTTGAGTGGTTGTGGAAAGGCCATAAATTCCTTCAGGAGTTTGTTGATCTCCCATTCTCCAGGGAGCGTTTCTGTTGTTTTGGAATGGCCAAATGGTCCAGGCCCTTACAGAAGAAGGGCTAACAGAGGCTGTGTGCAGCTAGACTAATCCTCTTCGCTCCCAGTGCACAGGAGTCTTTAGCATCCCATAAACACCTCTGGCCACAATCAAAGAGAAATACAAAAAATGCTAAAATAGCTCTGAAACAGGCCTTCAGACAGCCAACAGGGACCCCTGTGTGTGCATGGAAAACTCCCCGCTGAGCCGTAAACAAGCGGCGATGTTGATTGTTGGGGACCCAAACCCACTGCATGTGTCATTGATAAACTGTAAAGTGTGTCAGTGTTTGTTTGTGTGTGCGCGTGTGTGTTTCACAGCTCAGCAGAGCACAAGGCTCTGTGTTCTCAGCTTTTAGTCTCAAGGTAAACAGGAGAGGCTTTGTGCCAAGTTGCCCTTGGGAAGGTATGACAGAAAGGCGGTGTTGAGTCCTCCCTCCCCCCGATGGAGGATGTCACCAGTTGGCCATGACAGCCTTGACATCGCTCACCAGGTTCTGAGCCAGGCAGATCCCAAAGATCTACGGAGATACGCACACAAGGAAGAACGAGATAAATCGGGTCAAGTGATACACACAGAAAATCAGGTCACAAGGCTGAGCTACACCAGACGGCTGCTCATTTGAAGAGCTTGATGTTCCGTGTCCTCGCCAGCAGATGGCTGCGGTGACTCAAAATCACAGCGCGCATAGGCTCGGCTTTAAGACAGACTGCCGTTTAGGTGAGATGCGGAAGCTATCCTTAGCCAACATCAACACAAGCCGGTACACAGATAAATGAGACTTAATTTGTTACCTGTAAAAGTGCAATACCAACAAAGACTCCGGCTACGACAATCAAGTTGTCCTGTAGCCACTTCTCAAACTGTCCCACGCAGCCCTTAGTGTAGATATACTTCTGCTGATCCAGCTCCTGCGCTCATAGAGAAACACAAAAATCAGGACATATAGAACAATAAAACATTGTCATCAATAAAATAATAAAAACGGATCAGCTTTGAGAGGGTGGCTGTGGGTCTTTGTTTCAGTTCAACTGCCGATCCGAGCTTTAACCTATGACTAAGGAATGGACTAAAGAACAATTTTGCCAAATGACTAATCGGGCCATGAGGCTTCCAGTAACTAAAACCACGCTCTATATAAACAAATTAAAAAGGTAGGACATGTATTTCCAGGACCTTGATGTGTTACAAGATGCTCGTGTTTTTAGAGAAATGGGATGATATATTCCATCAACATAAAAGGTGTAAGCTACACTGGGTAAGGTGGGGGTGGGGTTTAGTGCAGAGAAAGACCATCCCACAATGGTGTCTTTGTAACTCTATGGGACTATTCCACCAAGGAAACCTTTTGTTCCCCTATGCGAAACATGGAAAGGCAACTCCCATCCAATGAGAGGCAACACGAGTCCCGGGGTGGCCAATGACACATCAAGAAGCCGCGTGTTGTTCTGACCTTCCCCTGAAGCCATTTCAGCCATCTGCCATTGCAGTCTACAGTAGCTAAAGTGCCCGTGTGTCCCCTGCACTTTCCTCTGTCTCTCTCTGCATGACACGCCATAATCACACTGCACGGGGACACACCCATCAAACAGCAGCACAGGGGCTTCACCATTGTACTATATAGATAGTGGAAACATACATAGGCAGGCAGGCAGGCAGGCAGGCAGCTCTCCGTAGTGCAGCATGCCTAGCAACAGCACTGCGTCTGACTGCAGTGCAGTAACCACCACGCCCACACAGAGCAAAAAGGCAGTAGAGTGGCATAGCCCACTGAGTGGCCAATTACAGAGCACAGTAAGTCTGCTCTCTGGGCTATAACTGGAGCATAATTAGCAATGGTAGAAGAACAATCTGTTATTAAAGGCAGGGAGCAGAGCGGAGCAGACAAGCATGTCTGCTGTTTAACCCTATGGGCTCGTGTGTATTCACTTTGCTGGTGTGATGGCTGGCGTGCTCTAGGGTCTACAGCACCCTTGTACTAGGAATGCTGTTCATCAGGGATGCTTCAGCCAGGTGATCACATGCCGATTGGACCCATAGCCTTGACAGACAGTCGTTCCCACAACAGCTCGTTCAGTCATTTGAATAAAAGACAAGTTCTGCATTCAAACTTAAACCATCCAGAAAGTTAGTGTGGGAGGTTTGTACAGTTTGTCAATCATCTATTATTGAGACTGGGTAAGAACATAGCCTACTTTCCAATCCACTCAACAGCATTGTGAATCATATTCACAAAATGTACCGTTTTGAAAGCAATCTTCAAAGGCAATTACAGACTCGTAAAATGGTTAAGGTATGAGGAGCACTCATATTTGGCAAACATGTTCTCTTGAAGGTAAAAATGTGAAGGCTTTCTGTGAACACAAATTGTTATTTAAACTGTAACCAGTAAGTCCATTGTCCAAGAGAGTTCACAGAGAACTCTGTTGTTTTTGTGTTTGCGGCAAACACGAAGCCACCGTTTGTGACCATTTGAAAGCACCTACGGTGTGATGCGGTGTGCAGACCTCACAAACAGATCCAAAGCAATGCAATGCGATACCAACCACTTTAAGTCGAACGTCGTATCCACACTGTGTGTTGATAACGTCCTCCTGTGGGAACAGCACAAGAACACGACTGGAGTAATGCTCTCCCACCAGACCATCTGCAGGCCATAATGACTTCTGAGAACAACTTTGGGCATTGAAACAAAACAGGTTGCATGGAGGGCATTTCTCCTCCACTTGTGTCAATAATGGCCTGTTTTAATGATGCAAACTGGCATTAATCTGGGCTGTAATTGTCAAACGTTTTTTTTCCTAATTTCTGGTCTAACTGACATCTTTACATTGTTCGGAGAAACGCAATAGAAGTCATTAGTTGTGGAAACAACTAGGGTGTAATTAACCACATTTATTTTACTGTTATTTGCGTTTATGTCTGGTACAACCTGTATCTTGTATACACCCAGTGATACTGTGTACAGGACATTACTGGTATATTAAAAGTCTTACAGCAGGGTCTTTAACACAGCATGAGAAGGGAACTCCACAGCGCTCCCTGCTGGGGTTATTATCGGTGCAGTTGAAGTACATGTTCATGTTCCAGTCATTGGGGCCGTGAGCTCCACAGCACGACCACTGTGCCAAGAGGAACATGTGAAGATTTAACAGCCTGTTACTGCTGAGGGGAAACAGTTATTCCACATAATATAATCTGGTCCCTTAAGCTTCCTCAAGTAAGATTGGATGAGCACCCAACCTACTGTTGTACAGGCATAGCAACAACAGACAAGAGGCGTGCAATGTGAGAAAACAGGATTAAATAGCTGTCATGGTGGAGCTCTGGGATTACATGGCTTTGATCTGAATCACTTGTTACATTTTGTTGGATAATTCCTTTTCAGTCATTTACAAGCACATTGGTAAAGATGTCTACTCAACAATGACAGGATAATTCATGTCTCACATGTGCTAGAATAGAATAAGGTGTTCAGGACCAGTTTGGAACAAGATACTACTAGTAGGGGACTAGGATTAGTGACACAGACCAGTGTGAAACGCTGCAACAGACCAGTTCATAGCTGTACTCACATATTCCTGAGCAAAGTCAATGAGATTCTGCAGGTCAATATCGTCCCGATAAGCCTTAACATTGTTGTTGATGAAGAAGTTGAGCTGGTCTTTGATCCAGTCCTTGAAGACAAAGGCTAGAATTCCTGCAGTCAGCTCCAGGAAGAAGATCAAACCCAGGAACACAGAGAACTGGACACACACAAACACTGGTTTTAATCTCAGAGCAAAACAAAAAAACAAAATCCTCTTTTACAAAGAACAAGAATAAAAAAATGTTATCTTTGTATAGCAAACAGCATAACCACAGTGCTTTATTTCTTATTTCATATATGCAGATGTAACAGGCGCTGCCCATGGAGACCAGCTCACCAACTGAGAGCGTGGCTATGACACAAACAGTTCCAGAAGAAACAACACGTCATTCATTTACAGTAAATGCAAGAGGAAACGGTGGCTGACGCACAGGGTCACGCAGGAGCGCCAGATCCTAGAAGCCACGCCAGCTGTCCAACAATCCACTGCTAATGGAGTCGGCCGGGAGATAATGGCCTTTTAAAGTGGCAGACAGCAAAACGCCCAGCTTGTCTCCATCACTCACATGTTGGTATTGATGCAGCTGACCCCAAATAAATAAAGAAATAAAAACATCCCTCAAAATGACGTCATGGCTTTTGGGAGGTGGTGATGGGGAAAATGTTGTTTGACACAGAAGGCGAAAAGGAAAAATAAAATCCATTTTGCTCAGATTGCTGGATTGATTTCAGTTACCGGAACCTTGAGGTGAGATAACACTCGGTTTAGCAATGCGATGCCACACGTTTTCTGCACACAGTCAGCCACAGCCAATTGGCCTGGGTGAGTCAAAATAGCGCCTGCTTCGCCTCTGGTGAGAATTGCGGTTCTGGAGGTGTGATCTGCTTGCGAGAGGTGTGAATTGGCGTGGATGGGAGCAAAAAGCCTGAACAAAGTGAAAGGGTGACTCACAAATTTAAGCAGGACGGTGTTCTCCCGGAGAGCTCCGATACAGCCAGCAAAGCCCAGGACGAACATGACCCCGCCCACCACAATGAAGAGCCACACGGGGTCAAAGCCCCCCAGGTCTGTGATGGTTGACAGGTTAGCCAGCACCCCCTGCAGGAAAATAAAAAACACAGAACTTCATTAGTGTTCAAAGAGTTTCTGGAATTGCTTCTATAATATCAGCTTGTATACCCTTCTTAAAACAAGTAATGCAAAGTCTCTCTCTAATCTCGACTCAAAAGTAGACCTTAAAAGTGACCGTGGCGCGTCAAAGCAAAGTGCTGGGAATTCTAAATGTCAGCGCTGCCTTGTTCAGAGCCTAGGAGTGCAGCTGAAAAGGGCTCAAAGGGAATGTTGTCTGTCAGGTGCGTTGCTTATTAAGACAGAGGAACAAAGTCACACTGTGACTCCCTGCAACTGTCGGGTTTATGGCTCTTTGGCGAATGTCTTACAAGCCTTTAACAAGAGGCATTTGCCAGGGAGGCCCTGTATGAACCCTTCTGCGAAGGTTCAGTACATTATAGTTCCCTCGTCGGCGGACCAACCGTCGCAGTCCAGACGCTGCGTTCAAGATAATTTTCTGTCACAGTCCTGTTTGCTTCTCAAGTATTCAACAAATCAAAATCAGGAGGGTGCGATGGTGGCAACACGGGACACATTTTTCGGAAACGTTGTGCAACTTGTATAGAGGATTTGAGGATAGATGACTCCCAGACAACAACACTGGCAGGGACTTGTGAATCGCCTCGTTCATTACTCATCCTGTGAAAATGGATGCTGAAGAGACACTGGTTTGAATTGAATCACAAGCCCTGGGATAACGGCCTAGAGTTCTAGTCAACACTGGCCTAACACTGATCACTGTTCATTACAGAGAAAGACATTCCAGTAGACAATTCCTTATTATACCCAGTTCGTCTGAATTATTCACACTGTACTACCATCTTGGTATCCGACTTCGTTGTTTGGAGAGTATATGGCCAGAGTCTATGCAATTGTTACAAGAAAAACATCTGGTGCAATGGCTGGCTTATTAATGGGCTAATTCACAAATCACTTAGTTGGGATGAACACTACTGCTGCCATATGCTCACACATTAGAGTACAATGGTGAAGCTCGACTGTTACAGAGAGATTGCAGTACAGTCCTTTCACATGCCACTTTCTAAATAGCAGGCAAAAGATCTTGCTCCCTCTCACACACCAATAAATGAATATGTACCAGCCTCCATATGTCTCTTAATAGAAGTCAGCCACTCAGCAACACTCCAGTTAAAAAAAGGAACAGTGTGGATTATCTGGCCACCGAGGGCACAGCTAGGAAACAGTGAGTCACGGCACCGCTCTTAACAATCAGAGGTGGCGTGTGTGTGCATGCATGCGGATACCAGGCTCTCGGCTCCAGGTGAACCCAATAATTTCTTCTACAGAAAGCAGGACATAATACATGGCCAATGAACCCATGTGTGAGTGGTGCGCATGAAAAATATAAACCAACAAGTCGACAGTCAAGTGAGGGCCGCCGGGTAGATGCTACTGCCCACTACAAACAACACTGGGGAGACTGAAACACATTTCCTTCTTGTAAGCAAGCTAACAGCAGAGTAGCAAGCACATTAGCTTGTAAACACATCAATGGCTACCTGTTGTGTGAGGTTGAGTCCCGCTCCAAGACATAATATGATGTACGGCATCAAGGTAATAATATGATGTATATCCAGAGACCCATGTTATACTAGCCAGCCTCCGCTCGACTATGCTCACAGCTCAATTTATTTAGCTGAGATTATAGTCTGGAAACCCTGATCACATTAGCGTTCGCACAGCCACATTGCTGTGGGCCCAATCCGTGTGGATTAGTGAGGGGATGTCTAAATCAAAGTAGCTAGAGCTAGATGAGGCGATCAAAACAATTGTAGCAACACCGATTGGTTCAGGGCTGTCCATTAGTTTCAAAATTAACCAGAAGTCTACGCCAAGTAGTTGGAAAAGACTGAACACTTTCAAATTGAGCATGGCCAGACCTATTCACAACGTGAATATGGTCTGGCCATGCAAATTGAGCATGGCCAACATGTTTTTTTATTTTATTCTTTTAACCATTTAAAATTCCTTATGTTGTTTTTTTCTACAGTTGCAAGAAAAAGTATGTGAACCCCTTTGGATTACGTGGAGTTTTGGATGAATTGGTCATAAAATGTGCTCTGAACTTCATCTAAGTCACAACAATAGAAAAACA